>LOEQ01004977.1:43142-61231 GCA_001685075.1 Bramus lutescens | reverse complement strand
AAGGCGGAAACCGGCGCCATCTTTAAGGCGCGGCACTACGCAGCTCTCCACACACGACCACCCATAGGACCTACCCCGTTACCTTCCCCTCCTCCTTTCTCCTTCAAAATCTCTGGTCCAGACAGAGCTAATTCTTAAGGAGTATATCAGTTCTCACTTCCGGCCCTTTGCACTTTCTGTTCCCTCTGTCAGGAATACTTTTCTTTCGCCTCCTTTTTGATTTAACCTATTTACCTCCTACTCAACCTTTGAGTTCCAGGTAACATCACTTCCTGTGAGGAGCCTCCCTGATTATTTCCAGTGTGCTCCCAGGAACCATGTGCTTACTCTCAGGGAGCAATTATAACCTTACATCTTACTGTAGCACTGAGAACTAAGCCTGGTGCCATGTGTGTTTTTTCCTCAGTGCATCACTGCGCAGCAAGCGTCTCCTGGGCATGGCTGTATTTTCCAACAAGCCCTGGCAGTAGCCTGTTACGTCTTCCTTGCCTCTTGTGTTTCGCATTCCAGCTAGAAGGTCAGCCTCGTGAGGGCAAAATTTCTGTACCTTGTGGTCCCTGTACCCCAGCCTAGTGTCTAGCAGATACAATGAACCAAAATAAACACGGATGAGCATCTCTGCACCTCAGTTTCCCCTTCTACAAAACCGAGGGGACAATATTCATATCAAGAAGTGTGTGTGTGTGTGTGTGTGTGCACGTGTATGCGCATGTACTAATGAGATAGCATCACAGAACACCTGATATGAGAGAAAAAAATCAATGGACAGATATGCACTGTGAGTTCAACCTGTGCTTTTGGCTATCTTGTAAATTCTAAGGAAGATTTATGCTCCTCGGGCTGCTACACCTCATTGCAGAAATGCCAGTGCCTCCCTACTTACAGTATTTCAGGTGAGTACATGTTCCCAGGCCTTTACTAGCCAATCAGTCAATAACTGCGTCTTAATCATTAATCATAGGCCAGATATTCAAATACACCATTCACACACTTCTTGATATCCAAAATAAAGAAATCTAGCTGGGCGTAGTGGCACATACCTGCTATCCCTGTATCTGGGAGGCAGAGAAATAGGAGGATTGTCCCAAGTATGAAACAAGTCTGGTCTTTTTCTGAACCAGCCAGGGCTTCAGAGTGAAACCCTGCTTCAAAAATGAATAAATAAAACCTCGTATACAACCATAGCCATTTTCAATAGTAGCTTATTCACAGTTCCTTATTCAGTTCTCTCTCCCCTCCCCCCTCTTTCACAGAGGGGAGAGTCTCTCTCTCTCTCTCTCTCTCTCTCTCTCTCTCTCTCAAGAGGGAGAGAGAGAAGAGGGAGAGAGAGAGGGAGAAAGGGAGGGGGAGGAAAGGGGAGGGAGAGAGAGTCTCTGGGAAACACTAAAACATTTTTAAATGACAACGGGTTAGTCAGCTAATCTATTCAGCCACTGAGGGATACCTGGTGCCATCTAGAAGCTGAATCAGAGACAAAGACAGATGAGACACGAGATGTGTCTTTGGGGAAGTCCCCATCTATTGATAGGACTGGGCACAAGAACAATCATTCCTCAAGTGGAGATAAAAACTCGGGGTAGTACCATAGCCTCCCAGAAGAGGGAGTTAGAGAACAAGCTAGCCAGATATGGCTTTTGCTGGTAAGGTAAGCTCTTTCCAAGGAGTCGTTTCCCTCTGAGGAGAAGAGGAACAGTTCATTAGCGTCCTTGTTGTAATCACTGCCTCACTACATCATAAAGGCCAGCTCTACTGAACAAAGAAGTCTCTGAGGACGTGGTTCTCATCTGAATATCTTGCTGTCACCAAAGTCTGCAAGGCAGAGCTTGGAAACTGTCCAGCTTTGCTGACAGGATTCCTAAGCACTGGTCTTTCTATTCCGCTCTCGTGGGTGGCCGTGTGACTGCGTCACTGAGTTAGTTTCCTCCACAGGCTACTTTAAGTGCTGTCTTGGCCTTTCGCCTCACATACTTGGTTTTGTATCCTGAAAAACAAGACCCAGATGAGATTCGGAGTGGTCATTAAGCTTGACGAGAAGAAGCACAAATTAATTAAATGCAACAAAGTGTCCAGCCGGAAGCAGCTCATCTCTTTCTGTTCCAAGCATGGCTTCAGAGGAAAGCACACGGAGCAATCTCTTGCCCGAGCCACCCTTAGGAACAGACGGCTTGGTAGTCAACTAACAGTTGTAAGCCTCCCGTTCAAAAGGCTTCTCCAACCAACACCTTCTCCCATGGTCCACCTTTGGACACCACGGTCTCCCAAGGTAAAGAACACTATTCTTCCACTCACCAAAAACAAGATGTCTGAAAACTATTAAAGACAACCCAGGCCATTCTAGATACTGAGGGCTGGGGAAATATAAGTCTTGGAACAAGTTTGTACTTCAGAGTGCCCTCAGCTCCCATGGGTGGGAGCCCAAAGGCACAGCTCCCTGGAGAAGCGTGTTGATTTTCCAGGGCTACCGCAACAAAGTACCACAAACCGAGTGGCTTCAACAACCGAATTTTTCTCATCACCCTGGAGTCTTAGTTTCATACAGATGTTCCTCTGTGTGTATCTTTGTTCTAATCCCTTCTGACAAGAATGCAAGGCATAGTGGATCGGGGTTCACCTCCTTTGACCTTTAGTTACTTCCACAGAGACCCTATTTCTAAATACAGCCGTATTCTAAGGCAGTGGGGGATAAGAGTTCAACGTTCAAACTCAGGAGGACAGAGTTCAGCTCGGAACAAGGAATGGGAGGAAGTATGAAGTGAGGAACGGAGGGGCTCCATCAGGAATCCACCATTGTAGGCAATAAAGTGCACTTGTTTATAAAAGGATGGGAATAGGTAAAGGACTGTAGCCACCACAGACAGCCCTGCTGATGGCTTTCCATCCTAACTATGCAGCGTGACCTTCCCCTCACATTCCACCTCCACATTCCCAGTAGCCTGCTGGACACATGCCACCTGGACAACCTGCCAAAACACCGTGCACACACAGGAAGATACAGGCTCGGCTCACGTCTTATTTCTATTCTTGCTATCACCAACCTTCCAGGAATTTGAAATCCTCCCCCCACCCATGTCTAAAATATCACCAAGGCACTTTGCTCTTAATTTCTCATGTGTCTGGCATCCATTCCCCCTTTCTCGCCATCACCTCCCTGTCAGCCATTATTCTGGAGACCAACCCACTCTTTCCCAAACATCCCGAGGAAACGTGGACACAAATTAATGGATGCCCTGGCCAAACTCTCCATCCCATGAGATAACACATAAGTCAGCCTATTTCCTGCCACCTTGTCGGCATAACAAGGATGCTCTGATGTCTAACATCTCCTTCTCCACCTCTCTAGATCTGGCCACCTCCCACAACTGCCCAGCCATTCCTGACATTGCCTGTTTGTTGGGAATATCTTATATATACTAAACCAGTTAGCAACTAAGTGTAGCTTTTTTTACATATTTTCACTATTTATTCCTATATGTTATCTTATTCTACATGCACATGTGTGAGTACGTCTTACTCGGCAAACTCCATGAGAGCAGACACCCCATAATCCTCATGGTACAGAATAACAGCCCCACACTTAGAGTGCTTGTCACATGCCAGGCACTGTGCTGCTTTCCAGCACATTATTATTTCATTTAATTAAAACGGCAATCTGATAAGGTAGGTACTATCATTACCCTCCCTTCGCAGCTGTGACCATTACAGGTTAAAATGGTTAAAGAGCTTGCCAGAATTTACCTAACTAGCAAGTGGCAGAGCTGAGGGACCTGCAAGTCTCTGCTAGTAGTACCCTTACAGAGGAAACACTAAGCACATGCTTATGAATTAAGGCTGTGCATACTCTCCAAATCAACAGAATGTGTGGCCCCATAGATTTCCATATCCTAATCCTAGGAACCTGTAGATACGTTAGATTAAATTGCAAAGAGGCGTTAGGGATGCAAATGACTCTAGGTTTGCTAATCAGGGCATCTTAAAATATGGAAACGATCCTAAGCTACCTGGATGGGCCCAATGTGATCATATGGGTCCTTAAAAGAGGATGGGGGGGGACAGAAATAGCTCTCAGGATGATGCAATGTACGAATTTGAGATGTCATTGTTGATTCTCAAGAAGGAGGAAGGTGCCTGAACTGGAAACCCTAGAAGACTAAGAAATGGTTTTGCCCCTGCAGCCTCACCCAATAAGATGGACTGTGTCAGACTTCTAAGCTACGGAAGTGTAAGGTTCGATTTTTTTAAGCCACCAAACTTGTGGTCTTTTATGACAGCAGCTAACTCAGGGTACAGATCCCCACTCTGATCAAAACTAGCCCAAGAACCAGCATTGACTGCCTTGGTGAAACCCCAGCACAATGTTCTCTTTGGAACCTAAACACCTGCCCCTACCTCACAACAGCAGAGATTATGTCACGTCCTGTATAACCTGTTTCCTGGGCTATGCCTTTCCCACCCTGTCCCTATGACTATTCAGAAAACGACTTTACCAAGAATGATACGAAACTCTGAGAATCACACATTAACAACAAATTTCCTCAGGTAAGATTATTAGGACAATCAAATCATGTATGGTATCCTTTTAAAATTTCATTACTAGTGAAAATTTCATTACTCCAAAGCATTGCCTATGTATTATCCCAGGCGCCTGCGCCAGGTCTTAAGTGTGCGTAAGTTTCAAAGTGCACACCATGGTGTTTGAATTGTAGCTTTTGAGTCGATTCCAAGGATTTTATTCCTAAGCTGCTCAAATAGTACCATAGGGGTGGGAGAATGCATTTTTCTGAAATGGAGGAAACCTGCTAGGTCAGTATTGTAGTCAGTGATATGGAGCAGGTAGCTGACAGCTCTCAGCTTCACGCCCCTACTTGCCGAGCCAATACTGACCCAGTGGCTTTGCCTAAGTAACTTTCAGTTTATTTAAGTATGTGTAGGCTGTACTAGATCGGCAAGGCTGATGCTGGCATTCACATCCAATTTCCTATTGCTTATCCAACTGCTGTCGCTGGACGTAGCAAATCATCAAGACCTCTCTGTCCCTTCATTCTTCAATGAATAAAGGACACACTGCTCTCAGCTAGTGTCGGTTTATGTTCCTATAGTCACGAAAACAAGAACAGCTGCCACCCTGCTATTTTTAGTACGTCACATTTGCAAAATCATTTACATACAGGTTAGAGCTGTGGTTAAAACATGAACTTTGTAATTAGAGCATGTTTCTTACCCTGACTTCACCCCTTGACCTCAGGTGTATATATATATATATATATATATACATTAACATTTCTAGGACCTAGTTTGCTCGTAGGTGAAATGGCTTTTGCTGGCCTCAACGCAGCTAAGGATGGCCTTGAATTCTTGACCTCCCGCTGCGATTACTGGGGTGATTTTATGTGACACCAAGAATCATACCTTAAGCATAGTCCTTGCTAGGGAAGCAGTCTACCCAACTGAACTACATGCCCAGCCCCTGGGTACTTCTTTATAGGCTACAGAGAGGTTTGTGTTCAGACAAGTCCTGGTAATAGAGTCAATAGCGCACACAAGCACTTCCTCTTGTGAAGTTACACGCGAGGCCACTGGAGTCTTTCAGAAAAAAAAAAAAAAGAAACAACTTTGCCCAAGGTCACATATTTGATGAAGGGCAGCGAGTTTGGAGCCAGCTCATTTGTATCTGGAAGGCCGTGTTGTCCTTTCCACCCTGCGCCTCTATCTTGCGTTCGTTCCCGATTCCTTCGGTGCCACCTGTTCGCATCCTCATCCCACCCACGTGAAGATAAAACAGAACCAAGACTCCCCAGGAACTCCAGAGGAAAAAAAAAAACAGAAAAAAAAAGCGCACGCTCCCTGGCTCCCCACCCCCTTCCACGGGAGTCGGGGAAACCAATGCTTGACAGCACTTCCTCGGCTCCGCTNNNAGCCCCGCCTTCCGCTGCGGGGTGGAATCCCTCCCAGCTGGGCAGGAAGGCAGTTGTTTGCTTCCTGGTGGAACGTTCCACTTGAAACGGTTCCACGAGGGCTGTTCTCGCCTCCGACTCCGGGAAGAACTGTAATTAACACAGCAACAAACGCCCACGACGCTAACTGGCAACGGGAGTGTAACACGAGCCCGCTGCTCCAACCGAATTGGGCCAATTGCTTTCCCTTCTCTGCCTCCCCATTTGGTCTGTTTTGGTTCCGCACTCATCCAACTGGAGAGTTTCTTAAAACATGTCAGTGGCTGGTGTTTGTATTTTGAGCCGAACAGTTTCACACCCGTCGCTGGAGATGGGGCTCGGCGGGCTGCTGGGCTGGGGACTCGCTTTCTGCGAGCGTCGGGAGCGTCAGGTAGAAAAGTTCCGAGGGAGGCTTTAGAAGGATGCCAGGGAGGAGACAGCGGGGCCTCGCCGCCTCCAATTGTCTGTAGTTGCTCTACCGTCTCCTTTTCCGACCAAGTAGAACCGGTTTGTCCGCTCTCCAACCGGAGGGTGGGGCGTCGCAGCGCACCTGGCAGCAACCTTAGGCCAATGCGAAGTCGCACTGGGGCGGCTGAAGAAGGGATCCCGGAGGGCTCTCGAGGGGAGGGGGTTCTGCAAACAGCACTCAGGTCTGTAGGCGTGCCCTGCAGGGTTTGCGGTGGCCAGATTCAGGGACTGTTCGGACTCTTTGATCTGTGTGTGTAAGGGTCTGGGTTGTGACGCTTTGATTATAGTTAAACTCGCATCTGCTGAGTATGGTCCACTGCCCCACAGCTTCTTGAGAACTGGTTTGGGACAGAATGCCCAGGCTGGTTATAGACTTCTTTTGCTGGCTTCAGACTCTTTCCTTTAACAAGGTTCTTTGATCAGCGACCTCTTCTGTCAGCTTACTTGCTTCAACGGTCGCCGAAAGGCAGCATGCATGAAGCCCTTGACGATCCCCACCACAGCATAAACTCGGTGTGGTATTTTAGATACACTCCTGTAATCCCAGCACACCAGACGGAGTTGGAGCTGGAAGATCCAAAATTCAAGGTCTCTGCTCTTTGGACTGGAAATGGAGGGGGTGGGGAGGGGGAGGGAATTGGGAGGCNTAATAATAATAATAATAATAATAATAATAATAATAATAATAATAAACCAAAAAACAAACAAAACAAAACAAAAACAAAATTCAAGGTCTCTGACCATATAGTGAGTTTGAAACCAGCCCAGCCTGCGTAAGACCCCCCTCCCCCATCAAAAAATAAAATGAAATTGTACGATAGGCAGTTGCTTTTAGAGATACTGCAGCCCTGCTAAGTGCCTGCTTCTGTGTGATGCTCAGAAGTAGCTCTCTGCTACTCTCTGCTAATTCTAGGAGACAATTGAGAAAGAAAAAGAAAAGTGTTTGCTATACATTTCAGCCTAGAAGCGTTCAGAGGCTAGATGTGGAGCCAAAACCCAAACAAGAAGATTAAATAATCATGAAGTAATAATACAAAAGTTACCCAACGCAGAAATGATCAGACAAGCAGCTTAAACAGCATCTGCTACATATTTAATGCATCACTGTTGTGAGCAGCTTCTACCAAGTGTTTGCATGTCTATAAAGTCATATGTGCCTATACATAGCAACAAGGAGCAGAGAATAGTGTCTCACACGTAGTAGGGGACTACTGTGTATTGAGTCAACAGCAGGATCCTCATATTCTCCTAGGGTGAAAAAAAAATCCCCCCCCAAACAAAAACTCTTTGCTTTAGACCAAGTCACATGTATCTGTTCCAAATGTAAAGATTTACCAACATGTGATCAAACCGAACTCTTTGATTGTGGCTGACAATGGGGGCTGACTGAGAAGCCATTGATAACGGCACTGGGACTTGTTTTTACGGCATGTTCTGGCTTTTTGGGACCCTAGTCTATATGGATGCACAGCTCCCTAGGCCTGGATGTAGCAGGGAGGGCCTTGTACTTGCCACAGAGCAGGGTTCCCTGTCCTCTCTCAAGCAGGGAGGGGGAGGGAGGAAGGGGTGTGGGGGAGTGGGAGGGGATTGGGAGGAGGAAACGAAGTGTAAATAATTGAATGGAAAAATAAAAATTTTTAAAAAATGAAAAAAATTACCAATAACCAAGAGCCCATTTTATCTGTCATTTAAACCATTAATTGTGTGCATTAGTCATCATAGGTATATGCTCCCATTTGAACATGATGAATATTGGGAGCTCAGAGGCCACCATAGCGACTTCAGGAGTTCTGCTGGGTCCTCCGGGCCAGAGTAACCCACGAGCCTATTAAGGCCTCTTGGACTCTCACAGATCACAGACTGTAACTCTTATAAAGCTGTTTTGTTCTCATCAGTTATTGATCTGTAAGCCAGGTATTTTCAAGGTAGGCTTCACTCGGTGGGCTGCAATAGCTTCACTTTATTCTGTCAAGCGCTCAGAGTTCCTTAACTAGGCGCTTAGTCATGTGGATTGTACGGGCTGAGTACCAGAGAGCAGTGAGGTGGAGAGCCCTCATCACTTGATGATCAAGAAGATCATTAGGATTTTAAAAATTCATTTATTTTCCATCTACTCTCTCCCACCTATTCATTTATATTTTTTTCCATTTATTTTGATGGTGAATGTCACCAGAACAGAGGGTTTTTCCCCTCGCTGCTTTGCAACTGCACCTCAAGTGCTTAGGATAGACCCTGGGAAACAGCAAGTGCTCAGTAAGTATTTTCACTCAATCTGAATTGGATTGGATTAAGTTGGTGCTTAACCTCAGCAAAGATTGTCACTTTATATCCAACATGGACACACATACCTGCATATGTCTGATGACAATCATCTTTAACAGGCAATCTGCGTATGCTTTATCCTTACTATTAAAGTCAGTACCGTCGGGATGATGCAGTCAGAGCAAACCATGACTGTAAGGAGAGGACTTGAGAGTGGGGAAGGTGTTCGTCCAGTAGCAGATGGTGAAGGCGCGATGCACGGAGACTAGCCTGCAGACAAGTACCGAGAGGACCCAGCCTAGTTAGTTAAAAGTTTCTAAATGGCAAGACGCTCCGGTTCTCCATCCACTACGGTAAGCACGGCTTAACGCTTGCTGGGTGCATATACAAGCCGGGCACTAGTCCAGTTGTTTACGGTGACCTGATTCTCACACTGACTTCAAGGGAGGCGCTACTGTTGTCTCCATCACACAGATGAAAACCCGTGGCCCACGGAGCCCGTAGTTAGATCGCCAGGACTCAGAGAGACCATTGTAAGTGGGGACAGGACAGAGGGAAAATTAAAAAAAAAAAAAAGAAAGAAAAGAAAGAGATTCAACATGTGAATTTGAAAGCGAAAAAGATCTAACAGAGGAGCCTGCCAAGATCTCCTTTGTTCTGCTGGACATGCAATCAGTTCACAGCCAGGTCCCATCAGCTTGGCCTGTGGGTCACCAGCAGGCAATACTCATCAGTAGCCAACTGAGTGTCTGCAAAGGAAGCCAGGACGGAAATGCCAGGGAGCTAGTGCCCAAGCCCCGAGTCAGCAGAGAATGACAGCATTGGCTCTGCTTCCCATGCACTGCAGTCTGTGGGGACTTCCCACTGCACCTGTGGTAACCCTTTCCCTGACGTACTCTTTATTAGCTCTGCTTTCCTCTTTGCCTCATTTGTCCCTTTTCTGAAATCACCTTCTAAATTAACTTCTTGTCTCAGGGTCTGTTTTTTTGGGAAACCCAGATCAAATACGGTGTAGCCAGGATTTAGCAACAAGGCACCCAGGGTCATGATGTTAGAGACCTATAGACTAAGGAGAGCTGAATACAACCAGAGGTGAGCCAGTTCACAGTGTTTATTGAGGGCCTATAGCTTTTCTGCACGCACACACGCGCGCGCGCACTCCAGTCTTCCTTTCTCCCTCTTTCCCCATCCATATTAGCAAACAATAGGAGGGAGGGGAGAACTGGAAGAAGTGGCTGAAATTCCTGAGTCCCTTCTACAGCTTCCCCTTCCCTTCCCACGGGAGCTTTCTCTAACCATGACAAGCGAAACTGCACTGGAGCAAGACATTCCAATACTGTGTCTGCTCTGTGGGTCCAAAAAACAAGCGCATTCTCTCCCCAGCCCAGAAAGAGAGGTCTCTGGATACTGGTCACACAGTGGCCTCCAGCTTCTAACAGAACATCATCATCACATGCCCAGCTTCCCACGTAGAGTGTCTACCCTCTCTCCAACAGCACCATCAGAACTGGGCAGAGACGGTGCGGGTCTCAGAGCCTGCCATCCTGTGGGTCAAAGGGAGAGATATGCTAAATCACGTGAGAATTGAAAGTTTGAGCAGCACTGGATTATTTTTATACTGTTTTGTCTCTTAGACTGAATACAAATCTCTGGGTTCTTCTTGAGATACAGGTAAGATACAGGAATGGAAGAGTCTACACAATACAGTAGCAGCTGAGACAGGAAAACAGTAACATTTAGACACAACCAAACCCAAGTTTTCAGTTTTATAAGTTATTCTTGTTTCAAAAGAGGATTTCAAAGGAGCCGATCTGGACATATTATCTAGCAAATAAGATGCTAATGAAAATCATTAGGGGGAAGCTATAGGCTTCCTTTGCAGGCTACAACCAGATAAAAGGCAAATCCAAATTTTCTTTCTTCTCAGATCTTCAAGAAGAGCTGAACAGCAAACATCCAAACTGGAGGAGTCAATTCCCAATGTAGTCCACATGACGACTTTATCTGGTACATTTATTCAACATCAGGCATCTTTACATTGAAAGAAGTCAAGATCTATTTCAAATGAGAGCTCAGCAAACCAAGATCTGATGAAATTCCCCCAGGAAAATTGTTGGTAAATTTTACAAATAGTATTATTGGTTTGTAAAATACACCAGCCTGCTGTCATGGTTCTGGTAGAGCCAGGTTCTTTACACAGACAAAGAAGGAAAGAGAAACCTTTCATCCTCAGGGATGTTGAGAACTATAAAACTGCTGATTAGATCTGTATTAAAGGTCAGCAGCAGGTAAAACCACCATGATGCAATCACTAATCTGGAGCTGGTTAAAATCCTGGCATAGCCAACGGCTATCTTTGGCTGATAGAAACTACGGAATAAAAGACCAGCAAGCTACAATGGAGATAGATAATAATAAAGGAATCTCTTGTTCTTCCTCACTGGCCTTTCTGATATTTTTTCCAATAATATAATGAAAATATTTCAATGCTACATTAAATGGAAATACCCTATAGAAAATGTATAGGGGAAATATGAGTAATTTTATTAAAGAACATCAATTGATAATGGACTTTTTTCTACTTCAAGCAGAATTAAATTTTCCCAAGCAGAAATAAAATACACTTTTAACACTATACATGTTAGATGTTTACTCCAAGAAAATCAAATTCATAAAGTTACAGATTCCAGTTCTATTAACGTCATGGCCAAGCGCTCACCATTCCTTCAGGTCTCCTAGTGTCCGACCTCTTTCCAAGGCTGGAGGAAGATGATCTGCTGGGCCCACCTCTCATCACTAAGCAGACAGTGCGAAGCCCCGGCCTTCTCACCGTGGATAGACTCACACATCCAAGCAGTCTCCATTCATCAGATGCACCTTGGAGATGGGTGGAGCTGGTAGTAACAATGCCGGCAGCTGGTGCATCAAGGTCAGGGTCTCAGCAATGCCAACTGCAGCATCTGATGTTCAGAGTTAGTGTCTTTGTAGCACGCTGTGGGCATTGGTCTCAGCTTGGTGTTTCTTCCATGGGTGTGTGAGCTGTCCAATGTCTTACAAAAAAGTTTTTCAGCTTCTAAAAGTCTCTAGGTTTCTTTGAATGGTATAATTACTACTCAGGATATATTAAGAACTGCAAAATGAATTTCAGCAATTATATCCATTATAATGAAATGAAAATGAAGTTGTATCAAATCCCCTTTGGGATGAGCATGCTTGATAGATAGGCAGTCCATTTGCCACCAAGAAAATTAAGAGATGTACCAGGAGTCTACAGCCTGTATTTTCTGCTAATCTAATTATGGGAAACAGAAGTGACAACTTCCACTTATAAGCACTTCCCATGCTCCATAACATTTTTAAAAGCTCAAGATTTTTTATTATTTTGCAATTGGTGGAAGAATAGTGTAGAGATAGAGGACTCTAGATCCTTCTCAGAGGGTAGAACTTGTTTAAAAAATATTTTATTTATGCCTCTCTGTCTCTCTGTCTCTCCCTCCCTCCCCTCTGTGTGTGTGTGTGTGTGTGTGTGTGTGTGTGTCCACAGACCCAGAAGAGAATGCTAGATCTCCTGTAGCTAGAGTTACAGGTTGTTGTGAGCCATCTGAGATGGGTGATGGGAACCAAACTTGGGTCCTCCTCTAGAAGAGCAGCAAATACTCTGAGCCACTGAACCATCTGAGGATAATATTTCAAGCAGAATATGTGAGAGGGTCAAGGGAAACTTCAGGAAGGTGTGCAGGACAGTATGAAATGAGCAAAGGTCAATTTTGTTGGATCTCTTTTTACTTAATATATTACACTATAATTCATAAGATCCTTATAGGAAAAATTACCAAAATTCTGTCCGGAAACAGTTTTGAAATAAAGAAGTTTTCATCATCATCTTCATCATCATCACCATGACCATCATCATCATCCAACCAAATGCAGCACTTAACCAGTGAGTTATAGTGCAAGACAGTAGTTAAAACAGAAAATGCAGCAGGAGAAACACTTTGCACTGGAGGCCCAAGCTTCCCAGCACACATTACCTAAGTAATTTTTCAACAGCAGTGGCGAATTATGGTTTTGCATTTTGTAGCCAGCTCTCAATGTTTTAGAGTGTTTTGTCAACAACAATCAGAAGTCCTTCTCATCAACCATGTAGAGCAGCATCACCCCATTTTAAAGAAAACACAGCAATGAATAAAGATGCAGAGTGAAGACCGCTAATATAAGCCTCTTCTACACCACCTTCCATTTCCCTATTATCATATTCAAAATACAAATTTTAAAAAATAAATTGCCTCATTTTGCTATCCCTCAAAAACAAAACAAAATAAAAGCAAAAAGAAATAAAAAACAAAACAGCACAGAGTTGCTTCTACCTGAGATTTTATACACACACACACACACACACACACACACACACACACGTTAGCACACTTAACAGAAGTAGTTGCCTGTTTTGTCTTCTTGGATGTCTTGCCTCAACCATGGATTTGGGGTCCAAAAATAATAAATCATAGAGATGTGGCAGTAGCTCAGGAGCCAAACTGGGGGTCATACAAGTGTGAGGACAAGTATTTAACCCCCCATCACCCACATAAATGCCAAAGGGAGCAGCCCTCCTGCCACTCCTACAAACATTGCTACAGATCCTAGCATTTGAAAGGAAGACACAGAGGGTCCCTGGGGCAAGATGGCTAGCTGGACTAGCTGAATTGATAAGCTGTGAGTTCTCTCAGAGACCATACCTCAGTAAGTGAGGTGGAGAATGATCAAGAGAGACACCAGACACCATGGTCTGGCCCCACAAAGCACATGCACATGCGTCCCAAACACACACATGCCCACACACATATATACATGCAAAACTACAACAGGCCATCCCTAGAACAAAGGTCCCCATCAGTGCCACACATTATAGTGAGTTTCGTAAAAGCCATTCTAAGCATGAAAGCTTCTGCGCTTATTTTCTTAGTAGCAGACCCATGGACCGTCAATCCACTCATACAGCTATGAAGGTCATTTCGAGCAGAAAGATGGCATTTGGCACACGTGAAAACAAACTACCAGATCCCCTGATGACTGTAGGAGACCCAGTCTCCTTGAAAATAATATGGGCCGATGGGCCTTTGAGACGGACAATTCAAAACCAGGCGACCACTTCAAGCAACTTTGACCAAAACGGAATCAACTTAAACCCATTTACAAAGGTTTTCATCATACAGGGTGATGAAAATGGAAAAATTAGCTATACAAATATGTCTTTTTTATTTCCTGTAATTACACTAGACCTTATATTTTCTTTTTATGAGAAAAATGTCAACAACTGTGTATTTTATTTGTAATTTAATTGAATCATTAGGTAAATGTTAGCAATTATAGGATAATGTGAATAAGAAAAAAGAAAGAGTTGTCAGATCATACTCTGACCTCCTTTTCTTCCTTGCTGCATGAATTTTGACTATATCAAAGTAAAAATAAATTGGAATTAGTAGCATGTTATTTTCCATTCATCTAACTGACAATTAAAGTGAAGAAAATTTGGCCTTGAAGTGTATACAACTATCCAACATGGAAAAAATAAAAAAGAGCTCAAGCTACTCGGTGTATCTTTAGTCGGTAATTTACAAATAATGGTTTATTACCTTGGAAAAGCTGCTTTAGGAAACCTTACATTTGAATACACACTGGTTTTTGAAACCTGTCCTCTCATTGTGAGCATGTTACAGTAACTGATGAAACGCTTGTTTTCGTTAGCTATATCTTAGTGTAGTTTTCATTTGAGGAAAGCACCAGTTGGGGAAGCCAAACATGAACCATTACAAAATTCTGCAAGAAAAAAAAAAGCAACAAAACAAAAACAGCAGCAACGAAACAACCTAAAGGCTAACACTGCAGCAAAGACATCCACAATCCAAACCATTGACACCATCGTGATCTCCCTTTTGTACTTTCTATGAGCTTTTGTCTGACTTCAGAATCAAAGCCAGCACCTTCCGCGATCCCATTCTAAAGTGATTTTATTCCTGACTGAAAGACTTCAGTTTTTGAGCAGGTCGGTAGAACAGGAGATCCCTCTCTTTGCAGGAGTTCTGAGAGCATAGTCCTTCTGTCACCATGAGCTTACCTTCTGCAGGCAACCCTGCATACGGGGCACCATTTGCGGAGACCATGAGAGATCTTGTGATTGGTTCAAGCCCCAGGAGTCGTGAACAGTAAAATCAACAGCCTGCACACTAGGACCACGGAGGGCAGCCACCTCTGCCTTTCTCCTAGGCAGCACCCAGAGCTACCACATGGGCGCCAGTTACTCGCACCCTTAGTCTTGTCTTCTTTCTCATTAAGCTCTGCAAACCAAGATTGCTAGAAGTAGCAGTTAGGTCAAGGGTGAAGGTTCGTCTACCTGCTTCAGGGGTTGATGAAGACTCATTGTGACCTAAGGCACTGGGTAAGGGACCAAGGGCTACTGGAAGTTTGGCACCACTACCACTGTCTTAATATTCATGGCTATTTACTCCACACCAGTCTGGCAATAATAATGATAACTAACAGTTGATTGGATAACATACACAGAGCTATTTAAATCTCGATACTCATATCAACACCTGCAAGTAGACATTATGCCACTGCTCACGGGCCATAAAACTGAGGCACGAAGGAGGGAAACCTTATTTCTCTGACCTCAGAGCCTATTCATTTAACTGTTTCTTAATTAAATATGCACAGTGTCTTAACCGAGGTTCATCAGAAAGCAGAGCCCAGGGCAGACATGATACTACTTAATTAGGAAGTGTAACCCCAGGAAACAGCAGTGATGGGATGGGACAGGGAGTTGAAGGGGATGTCACAGGGAAGCTAGGAGAACAGACACAGACACAGAACTATAGGAACCACTGCCGGCTTCTACTGAGGTCACTTCAACAGCATCCTCTCTTTGGGGTGGAAGCAACAGGGTTAATTGGAGGTTCCTACCCTCTGAGTCTCAGGCACTCACCCCTCCACACACCCTCAGGTTGTCCGTAGGTGGGTATTAATCCACAGAGTCCATCGGTGGCAACGAGGGGAGTGGGCTAGGACAGGGGATGAAAGTTTTATAGACTTGAAATGAGGTGCCTTGGGGGCGGAGCATGTGAAGAATGAGGGATCTCATGTAAGCATCTCAGATTTTTTTCTCATAACTGAAAGAAAGAAAACAGTGAAAGGAGAGGAGGAACTGCTAGGGAAGGAAAAGGGGCAATCAGGAGGGACTAGGCAGAAAAGAGGGGAGGAAAGTGGGTGGACATGATATGACATTGTATATGTGTGGAAATTCACAGGGGATGCCATTACTTTGCATAATTAATATACATTAATAATTATAGCTACTAGAAGCTGGGGAAATGCAAATTTGAAGAGAAATTTCTACCAGATGACAACAGTGACTGAACCACAGAGCACTTCAGTTGGATTTCACTAAGCAGATGGCTTGCAGCTTCAAGAAACACACAGAGGTTTATACTAATTATAAACTGTTTGGCCTATTAGCTCAGGCCTATTATTAACTAGCTCTTACAACTTAAATTAACCCATAATTCTTATCTATGTTTAGACATGTGGCTTGGTACCTTTTCTCAGTAAGGCATTCTCATCTTGCTTCCTCCATGTCTGGCTGGTGACTGATTCTCTACTTTTCCTCTTCCAAGAATTCTTTTAGTCTGGTCATTCAGCCTATACCTCCTCCCTGGCTACTGATTTATTAAACTAATATGAGTGACAAATCTTTACAATGTACAAGAGCATTATCCCATTGTAGGAATGAGACTTCTTCAGTGGACTCCATCCAAAAGAACCACTTGCTGAGGTTAGGTTTGGAAGTGTCCATTAGAGGCAAGATACTTAAAAGATCATCAGAAGGTGAATTCTGGTGAGAGTGTACCATAGAAGGTCTGCTTAGTGGTGGGGGTGTCTCTGAGAACCCACAAAAAGTTCTTTACAAAGAAACAGACACATACACCTTGGAGAGTGAACCTTGATGGCTAGTCAATCTCTGCACCGACCGTTTAAGAATTGTCCACCCTCAGAAACATTGAAAACACTCAGACACTTTTGGTTTTTACAGACAAGGTGGGGGTGGCTGCTATTGAAACATAGTGGGTAAAAGTTAAGCGTGCTGTTACAGATCCTATAATTCACAGGGTAGCACCCACACAGAAAAGTCCACATCCCAACCTATGGATAGTGCTAAGATATCTACAGTCCCACTTCAGCTTGCTTCAAGTGAGGCAGAGGCAGTAGAGAGAGCTGGGGAGGAGGCAGAGGATAAGAAAATGCCTCACTGTTTTTTGAACCACCATCCATCAGCATCTCAGAGTGAGAGGCCAGCTTTGAACAGGATGACAGATGCAAATACTTAGCTCTTTAGTACCTAGAATGAAACATCCCTGTTAACCACACATGACTAGAAAGCTATGGGAAGCAACAATAGCAGAGGACAGAGTAGGGCTTACAGTCGAGGGTTTGAGTCTGCTGAAACAGAAAAGCAATCAAGAGATGGCCTGAGCTCTTCCTACTCAATTCTACCGGTTTGACACCACTGTTACAACAGTGACCAGCTCACAAAGACTGTATAGCTGAAAGGTTCTGCTTTCAGAGGAGCCACCTGGTGTAATAGGACAGATGACTCAGTGAGAAATTAGGAAAATTCTTACTGTCTCAGATTAAGGTCCCTAGTAGCAGAGTCTGAGACAAGGGTCTTGTATGTGCAAGAGAGAGTGAGAGAGTGTGATGAGGCAAAAGCCTTTCAATTCATTGAAGCCGAATGCATCAGATGGGAGAGGCACAAATAAAGGAATCCCACACTAGCTCTGAATATTAAGGTTTTTTTTTTATTAAAGGGAAACTCACGGATCACAACAAGGAAATAGAAATTGGTTCAGCATCCAGGTGTGGAGGGCGGGAAGAAGAGGGGCAAGCAGTTGGGACCTCGACTTTTTGATACCCAAAGCCATGCCCCAACCTGGTCCAGGCTCTCCAAGGCCATTACTTGAAAGAGGTTCTTCATCACCTCCCCTTTGTCTAAATAAGAGAGTTCCAACCCAATACAAAACAATATACAATAAGAATAGATATGAAGTATGAAAATTAGAATTACAATCAGCATAAACAATATTAAGCAAGGAACATATGCTAAATGTTTCAATAATCATTCTATCCTAAGGAGTTTAAATCTTGTATTAAAAATGGCTTGGCAATTTGGGCAAGAAACTGCTCCTTCCTGGACTTCTTGATGAACTGGACATGCAGGACCCATGGAGAAATGACTGCTGAACTTGCCTAAACATGAGACGATCCTTTGGGGTTCCTGCTACATGAAAGAGTCTGCCAGACATTCTGCAGGACACAGAAAAGGTGACTGACAAACTGCTAATATAGGCAGAACTGTCTTTGAAATTTCCTGCTTCA
>LOEQ01004977.1:29661-42275 GCA_001685075.1 Bramus lutescens | reverse complement strand
TAGAGTAACTGACAGACCATTTTCAGAGGCAGGAAATTTTTCAAAACTATCTTACCCTGTCTTGGCAAGGTTTGGCAGTCTTTTTTCTTATATCCTGACTGTCCAGTCCAGACACCATGTACTTTGTCAGTGGTCAAGGCATGGGCAATTCCTTGCCCAAAGGTCAGTTTTGCCAAGAAAACAAGCTCAAAGTGAAGAACCTTCAGTGCTCAACATTCTCTCAGGAATGGATCAGTGCTACCAGGAGCAATTGTGTCTCACATCAACAGAACCCTAAGTCATTTAAATGCCATGTTCTACAGTTCTTTGAAGTGGTTAAAGATTACCTATCTATGCATAATATAACCTCTATGTATCTAAAGAACCTGATTAGTCTAACTATAAGTATGACAAACATGAATGACTATTGACTTATAATACTTAATACCTATATAACTTAAAGATTAAGACTTCATATTAGAATATTAAGCAATCTTTAAACAACTATGCAGCAAATAATGCCAATGACCTCAAAATGTAAACAATATATAAGCACCTTGGTCAGAGGTAGAAATGTATAAAGCAATATGATAAATATGTCCTAAAATTGTATCAATATACAAAATGTCTTAAACAAAGATAGAAACATGCATACATACACTCTGAAAAAATAACTTTGCACAGCTATACAAATATTGTAAACAGAAATAGGAGTATATTCAATATAACAAATATAATTTGAAATTGTATCAATATACAAGAATCTATANTAAAGAACCTGATTAGTCTAACTATAAGTATGACAAACATGAATGACTATTGACTTATAATACTTAATACCTATATAACTTAAAGATTAAGACTTCATATTAGAATATTAAGCAATCTTTAAACAACTATGCAGCAAATAATGCCAATGACCTCAAAATGTAAACAATATATAAGCACCTTGGTCAGAGGTAGAAATGTATAAAGCAATATGATAAATATGTCCTAAAATTGTATCAATATACAAAATGTCTTAAACAAAGATAGAAACATGCATACATACACTCTGAAAAAATAACTTTGCACAGCTATACAAATATTGTAAACAGAAATAGGAGTATATTCAATATAACAAATATAATTTGAAATTGTATCAATATACAAGAATCTATAAATCTAAATCAATGCAAATTGCCTATAAATAATAGCTCACAAGTATTCACTCTTTTACTCACTATTATTATTATTAGTGTGAGTAAGCTCACACTAATCTTCCTTTTATGCAATTCTATTTTTCCTTTTTTTTTTCAAATGTATCTCTAAGCCTACATAATTTTCACCCCAACCCCAACTCTATACCAGTCATAATCAACCCCTAAATGATGTCCTTAACCTGAGGTCAAACTTTTTGGGAGAGGGTCACCTTCTAGAATTGTTTCCAGCTGTCATGGGGTTAATGTTCTTTCTATAGGATCCTGTAAAACTAAAGTGATGGTTAAGTTTCAAGAATATTGTCTGGTATAATTGCAAATGGTCTCTGAGTAGTTGATAGGGTTTTTTCTGAAGTTCTTATTTGGAGTTCTGGCCAGAATATTGTAAGAAGGTGTACCATTTCAGCTAATCAAGTTGGAACCATCTTGAACAGCCAGTATCCAAAACAGGTCTATAGTGGCGCTATCAGCATCATGACATCTTATCAACCAGATGGAGTCATTGTTGAAGGGCCCCATCTTCTTCTTGGAAACTGTGGGAAGTCCTTCTGTATATGTGTTTCCTTTATTGGTTAATGAATAAAGAAGCTTCTTTGGCCTGTGATATGGCAGAGTAGAGCTAGGCTGGAAAACTAACCTGAATGCTGGGAGAAAGAAGGCAGAGTCAGTGAGA
Source organism: Bramus lutescens (assembly GCA_001685075.1). Taxonomy (NCBI): domain Eukaryota; kingdom Metazoa; phylum Chordata; class Mammalia; order Rodentia; family Cricetidae; genus Bramus; species Bramus lutescens. Next base: position 40,424 of record LOEQ01004977.1, on the reverse strand, counting down.
TGACAGGTAACCGCCAAAGAAGAAAGACATAAGCTGTCAGCTGGAACTTTACTAGTAGGCCACGAGCCTTGTGGTAAAATATAAAATAATAGAAATGGGGTGATTTAAGATATAAGAGCTAGCTAGAAATACACTTAAGCTATTGGCCAAACAGTATTGAAATTAATATAGATTTCTTTGTGTTTATTTCAGGCATCTGGGCAGTCAAGAAATGAACAAGTAGCTTCTGACTACAGTTCATTTCCCACAACTGCCCTAACAAAGTACCTTAAACTTGAATGGCTTGAAATAAGAAAACTTTCTCAGCTTCTTCTGTTAAGGTGGAAGCCTAAAATCAAAGTGTCTACACAAATGGTTCCTTCTGAAGGCACTGATGGGGAATCTGCCTACGACTCTCTCCTGGCTTCTGGAACTGGCCAACAATCATCATAGTCCCATGACTTGTAGATATGTCACTCTGATCTCTACTGCCATCATATGTGGCACTTTCTCTGTGACCCTCTGTGCCATACAAAGGCAACAGTCTTGCTGTCGGAGACAACCACTTGACTCCAGTTCAACTTCCTCTTAACTAATTATATCTGCAAAAACCCTATTTCCAAATTACAGCACATTACAAGTACAGAGCAACATATTTGGGGCAGGGGGCTGTCACTCAATCCACGACATCTCTTAAGGTAATAGAGCAAGGAGACATCTGGCCAAGGTACGGGATTAGTCTAGAGTTCAAACAACATCACAGACTCGTTCCCTTTTAAAGGTAGGAATGAGCAAATTTCCACAGCCATTGAATGGACCAGCCAATGGCTTCAGGTTGTCCCTGAAAGGAAGTTGTATCCTCCCAAGGGTTTACCTTGGAGCTTAGAGATACAGATGGCTGGACTCTACTTCGAAGTTTCTGACTCAGAAATCTACAGCAGCTCCCAAGAATTTGCAATTACAGCAGCTTCCTAGGAGGTTTGAATGTGAAGTGACCTGACAGACTCCTGCACATGAACTTGGTCCCTAGTTGGTGGAGCCATGTTGGAAGTTTGTGGAGACTTAGGAGACAGAGCCCTACTGAGTCACTGCTAGGAGGCTTTAAGGTCCGACAGCAAGGCTCAACCTCCTGTTTCCTCTCTGCTTCCTGAATGAGGATACATTGTGATGAGCCACCTCATGTTCCTGCCACCTCATGCCTCCCCACTGTGATGAATTATAAGAACATGCCAAAATAAGTTCTTCTGTCCTTAAGTTGCTTCTGGCCACCTATTTGGTGAGAGCAGCAAGAAAAGTCCAGTGATGCCCTACTCAGGCTCAGGGACTAGGATGCAAGGAAAATCTCCAAAGGGCATAATTGTGTCAGTGACCGATACAGAGCAGTAGAGATGTGAAAGGAATCTAGACAGGGTAGTAATTACACCTAGCTGTACCACCCTCTTTATAAACGCAAGCAACAGGGCAAGGGGTCCTTTAAGAGGAAGCCAGAGTATTGTTGCAGCAAAGAAGGGGAGAAACCACTAAGAAAAAATAGAAAGGATGTGTAAGGAGAAACAGTAATGACTAGGTCTTTTGGGTAAAAAAGGAGCTTCCATTTTTTTCAACCACCAGTGCACAAGTGGTACACGCAGGGAATAATGAGGGTGGTTTTAAAGCTACAGGATCATGCTGGAGCCCCTCAGCATACCTTATGACCAAACTGGGTACTACTATGAAGTCAGTCTTTGTAAAGCCCCTCTGCGGTCACTGAGCAACGACAGTCAACTGCATCACAATGCCAACCACTGTCATCCTGAGGTCTGAATAAGGGCATCTAGTATGCTACAGTCTGCTTTCGTAACTGACGAAGACCTTTACGGCATCTTTAGCTGTGAGTTCAGTTCTGTGGCTCTTTTAGTCAGAGAGTTTTCGGAGAGAGTATAAAATTGCAGCAGTTTTACTGAGCCTGTAGTTAGAAAAATTATTTCAAAGGCATGGCGTGGAAGACAAATTAAAATAGGTACAAAGAAAAGGAGTGGAGCATAAGGGAAAGGAAGGCAGAAAGGATTCGCCTCCATGTTCACACAGGCTGCCGGAAGCAGAATCGGAACTAGTATGCGTTAATTTAAGAGCATCAGACTGACGGGGAACGCGATGTTTAGAGACTAGAAGAACACCTGAAGGCTGAAAGCAAAGACAAGGAAGAGTTCCTAAGAACCAAATGGAAAGTAGAAAAGTCCACATGGAGCAGAAGGAAGCTTCTGTTCAGAAAAGTGTGCCCATAAGGGATCCACAGATTATTAGGCTGAGACACACATTTTTACCTCCATCACTCTGAGATGAAAGGCCCAAAATGCTGGGATTGAGAGATATAATTCCACGTGTGTGTGTGTGTGTGTGTGTGTGTGTGTGTGTGTGTGTGTACACACACATATTCATTATAGATAGGGCATCCCTTAACCTAGGCTAGCTAAGAACTTGTTATGTAACAAATTATAACCTTGAACTTACTGTCTCCACCTCCAGAGTATTGAAATTACTGGTGTATATCACTATGCTTGATTTTACACCGTGTGGGACTGAACTCAGGGCTTTGTATATTGTAGGCATGCACTCTACTGACTGAATTACAACCCCAGCCCACTTTTTATTTCTTTTTATTTATTCTTCTCTCATACAATACAACACAACCATAACCTCTCCTCCCCCAGTCCCTCCCAGTTCACCCCCTACCTCCCCTCTCCTTCAGATCCACTGCTCCTCCGTTACCCTTCAGAAAAGAGCGGGGCTCCCAGGGATATCAACCAAACATGGCATAAAAAGATGCACTTTTAAAAAATAAAATATAAAAAAAAAGGGCTGGAGAAATGGCTCAGCAGTTAAGAACACCTGACCACTCTTATCGAGGCCCTGAGTTCAATTCCCAGAAACCACATAGAGGGTCATAACCATAATCTGTAATGGGATCAGATTCTTTCTTCTGGTGTGCATGAAGGCAGAGCATTATATACATAAAATACATGAATAAATGAATCTTTAAAAGAATAAAATAAAAATAAAGTAAATTCATCTCACTGTATAAATGTGAGAAAATTTTGAATATTTTTATTTCTGAAGTATGGACTAGTTATCCTAAGACTTCTAAAAATATGAAGAAGAAATTACTATATTCACCACCTCACCATGGAAACAGAGGGGCAGAATATATTATTTTCTTCATTATAGCTATTATATTTTTTATCACCTGTGTCCCAATTTCCCACCCAACATCAGATCATAAACTTCTCCAGTAGCATATGGATCTTTCTGATTTACAGAAGGCAGCTTAGTTTATGCACTTGATGCCTTATGTTACTAAATACAAGGTTATCAAGAAATTCCAGGGTTTTCACACTGACATCAACAGCCAGTGACAAAGCCAGCTGTTACCACGTGACAGCAGTGCCCAAGGGAACAAGGGTGAGAAAGCACTGTCTCCATATTGGCCAATATTTCACAATAATCTGCTTGTGTCTTTTTGTTTTATGCTTCATTTTATTTTCTCAGAGTCTCATGTATCTCAGGCTGTCCTCAACCTTGGCTCTGTACTGGGGGACAGTCTTCAACCGCTGGTCATCCTGCCTTCAGCTCCGCGGTGCTGAGATTATACCTGCATGGCTACATACAGCTGATGTGATCCTGGGAATCAAACTCAGTCTGTGTACGCTGGATAAGCACTCTACCAACAGCTACCTCCCTAGACCTCTGTGTTCTAGAAAGGTTTATGAGCTCCTACTGCAACTCTGCAACAGTACAAAGTCATCTCAAGTGGAACTCTTCAGTCTGCTCAACCTGTAAGTGTGAATAAATGCACATAACATAGGTGCGCCTTCAAAAAGGATGGTGTATTACAAAAGCAACCTATGCTCTTTGCCATAGTAACAATAATGGCTCGGGTAAAACAACAGAATAAAGGAATAGAAATGCAAAAGAGGAGCTATTGGGAATTCTAGCACCCAACAGTGAACACTGTTAAGTTTTCACATGGTGAAATATGATCAACTCTTTAACTAACTACCAGAGTGCAATGTGCTGTCAAGAGCAGAGATTCTGCTGCCAGTTAGAGTAATAGTGAGCTTGGCATTCCTAAAACAAAGCGCCCGAGGCAGCCATTAACCAAGAGAGTATTTAGCTCACCCCTCCAGAGGCTCAAAGTACAAATGACACAGTACAGGCTCTATGATGAGAGCTGCCCCTGAACTGGGCCACCGCCTGAAGTGGGTCACCATTGGGGAATAACGGATGACAGTGACAGACCGTGTCCTGGAGCAAGGGGCAGAAACAGTAGGATGAGGGTAGGTTACTCCTTATATACAGCCACCTCAGAGCTGAAGATCTTCTCTCCGGGAGTTCCCCCTCCCCAGGAGCTAAGAACCTGTTTCTGAACCTCACCCACTTAAGGTGAGCACGTCCACATTCCACCACCATGAGAGCATGAGCCTTTAAGGGGCCACCATACCATAGGGCTTGGCCTGGATTTACATCCCAGCTCTATCCCTCCGATCCTACCTAATGTCCCCATGCTTAAGATAACAGATTTTAGCCAGTCTATAAAGCAGGGGTTTTTTGTTGTTGTTGTTTTTGTTTTTGTTTTAAGTATCTGGTCCGTAGTGAGTCTCTGGGCCTGCTAGCTATTGTTCTTCAGCACATGCAGGCCCAGCCTTCCTGACTTAGGGGACATTTTTAAAGAACAATATGAACCCCACCAGCGATTTCGATGTCTCTCCACTCAGTGAGACGAGAGATACGGCTCTGCAATCCTCTCAGATGGACATTGTTCATAAGTGTCTACGGAGGAAGCTGATGATTAGAGCAAGACTTTATTCTGCCCTCTGGTCAATAAGCACAAACTGATGACTTTATCTTGCATCTCAGCGGACAACACACTACTGCCTTTCAGTGTTCTCCAGGGCAGTGCATGTTTTGCTTATTGCTTTTTGAGACAAGGTCTTGAGTAGCCCAGGCTAGCCTCCAACTCACTATGTAGCTGAAGACGACCCTGAATCCTTCGCCATCCTGCCTCCTCTCTTCACTCCTAGTTCTATGGTACATTCTTTAGTGGTTGTCTGGAATTAATTCCTTGATATTTAAATTTTGCATTACATTCTGATATCTAAGATGGCATTTCACTGTGTATTTTTGTTTCCTGGTGATACGGTAATAAATTTCCACAAACTTGGTGGCTTAAAACCACAAGACATTCATTTTTTTCACAGTTCTTGAGACTATAAGTCCAAAAAACAGTTTCACTGGAAGAGAGCAAGGTGTCAGTAGGACACTAATCCCTTCAGAAATTGCTACTGACTCTTCTAGTTTTCGGGAGCTACCAACATTTCTTGACTGGTGGTTGCATCACTTTAGTTTATGACTCCATGGCTCCGTTGGTTTCTCTTCCTTTTTTTCCTGTCAAGTCTCCCCATGCTAGCCTCTTGTAAGAACACTTGTGACTGAGTTTGTGGCCCACCAGATGACCTCCCTACCTCAAGAGCCTTAACTCAACAACTTGTGTGAAGTTCCTTTTGTCAAGCAATGTTCTAGAATTAGAATAGGAGCAGATATGGTGCCATTATTCAGTACATCAACATATGCATTAAAACTGAGATGGGGAGAGAAGATCCATTCATGAGGCCAAATTGTGACTTGCTTTGGGTCCCATGAGTTCAACCAGGCTATGCTCCTAGGAACAACTGATGTCTTCACTGCTCAGTGAGCTTCTAGAATCTGCTTTGAACACACCAAGTGGATCTTCAATTACAATATTTTCCAAGCTTTAGTTAACAAAGAAAGTTCCAGTTCCCCGTCCTTTCCATGTGTTGTTTTCAGTAAATACACATTTGGTCTTACGTGAATGAAGATTTCTCCAGCCCTTTTCAGAATCTATATATCCCGTCCCATTTGTCTGAGTCTACCACCCCCACCCCACCCTTGCTAGTTTTTCAAATACTTTAGGGAGCACAGCTTTTGCTAAGATATGGGATTTCTGAATTTTCTAATAAGATTGATGTCAGCCAGTCCAAACCGGTTTTCCTGGTGCTACTGATGAAGGGGAACACCCTTCTTCAAAAGACAAGAATTTTGTCTCCAGAGACTGTCAAACTGTCTCAAAAGGAAAAGGAAAATTTGGAAAACAAACTCCTGTGCATGTAATAATCAGAGCCCCCTTTTCAGTTGGTTTGTTTCCCCTAAATTAGTAGAACTGGATGTTTGAAGACTGGTATAAATAAATAAGTACTAACGCATTTGGAGGATAATATCCAGAACACACACACAGAAAAGTTTAGAGATTGCTAAGATGCCCAGGCTGACACAAATGGTTTTAATGTGGAAAGAGCAAGCTCTAGACTCATTTGTTTTAATGAGAATGAACAATAATGGAAAGGTATATTGACCTTGCCGTTTTTTTTTTTCTTTTCCCTTTGAGCACAGGCTGTCCTCAAACTGACTCTGGAGTTGACCTTGAAGACCTGATCCATCTTTTTTCAAACCATCACACTCAGATTGAGACACTGAAATTTCTGGTTGCTTATGGACTGTGAGAACGTGTTGCTTTAGGAGCAGACAGATGAAGATCAACTGCATGTCAATAAAGGAAAAAAGATGGCAGAACACATTCAGCCTGTATTTCCTGGGAAGCCTAGTACAACACAGGCAATAACTATTCTGGTCAGAAGTTGAGGAAATTTCTTGGGAACAACGGTTCCACTTGGGGAACAAGGCTGAGAAGTGACAGGCTCTAGCTGAGTTTTCCCACAATCAAGTTCTGCAGCTTCAGTTGTGTGGAAATAATCTAGGACCATTCCCATGAATGTGAGCTTCACTGTGGCTCAAGGAGGAAAATTCCAGAACCACACAACTTCAGATGACTATGGAGAACTATTCATATCAAATTCTCTACCCTTCCCATCTCAGAAATAGAAAGAAGTCTACTGGTGAACAGTGGTGGCATATTTTAAGCAGCTTCTCGCCTCCCTTTGTAAAGTATGCATAGCTTAAATTAGATCAGAATAATTCTTCATTTGACATCTGTAAATCACTCCTTACATTGAAAGAAAAGAGAATCACCTATTTCTAGCTGTTTAGCTATGGACAGTTACACAACAAGCCACATAATGAACCAGAACAATGACTTTCTTGTTTCGCATGATTCTGGGGATTGATTAGGAGTCCATTTCACTCTATGTGGCATCATCCAGAGAACTAAGAGGACTAGGAAGATGCACATCACCATTCAGGGAGCTGGCAGGTATTGGCTGATAGCTGGGAGCTCAGCTGTGGCTGTTAGTCAGGAATTTAGTTCTCTGTGTGGTCCTCTATACATGACCGTAGGGTTGCAAACAGAATCAGAGGCTGCACACTGCTTTTTTTTTCTATACAATGTATTTTGATCATGTTTTCCCTCCCCTCCACTGCTTCAAGATTCTCCCCACCTCCCTACCCACCCAACCCTATGTTCTTTCTGTCTCTTGAAGGGGGAGAGGCAGGATGGAAGGAAGGAAGGAAGGAAGGAAGGAAAGAAGGAAGGAAGGAAGGAAGGAAGGAAGGAAGGAAGGAAGGAAGGAAGGAAGGAAGGAAGAAAGGACAAAAAGAATCCAAGAAACAACCCCTCCTATAAACCAAAACCACAAAACGAAGAATCAAAACAGAAAAAAGACCAATAAGACAAAAAAAAATGCTAAAATAAAGCAAAACAAAACAAAAGATCCACAAAAATCCCATTAAGTTTGTTCTTCTTGACCAATATTCCTAGGCACAGGCACTGCCCTGGAGTGTGGCTGTTATAGCCAGTGAGACTCTATTGGAGAAAACTGGTTTCCCCTCTGCCAACAAGTATCAGAAACTGAAGATCTAAGACCCAGCCTCTGCTGTTTCCATGTGGCCTCCACCATGTTGCTCTTATCCAAACAAGTCCTGGGCAGCTCAGATTCCAGAGAGTGGGGGAAATCCATGTTTCTTGATGGGAAAATACCAAAGCTGATGAAGTGCAGGCACTGGAAATCCCCAGCGTAGGAACAGCATGGCTGCAGAAAGATGTCAAACTGTTTTCAAGCCGAGAACTACTTTCCTCCAGATTTTCCAGTAGGCAAGAGTACCAGACACCACCATCGCTGAAGATGCTGCTACATGCATGGTCCATCACTGACAACCAGCTGTAACCTAAGTAATAACAATGCCACATTCGGAGCTGGGGAGAAGGCTGAGGGGTCAAGAGCAGTCACTGCTCTAGCAGAAGCTCTGGGTTTGGTTCCTAACATCTGCATGATGGCTCACAGCTGTCTGTGACTCCAGTTCTAAGGGACCTGCACCCTCTTCTGGCCTCCATGAGCACAGACATACATGCAGACAAAAGGCTCATACACCTAACAATCGTCTCTTTCACCACAGAGAGGCCCTGCTAAGACAACTTACTTCATAGACTAGAATTTAAAGAAGCTTTTTATTATATCTATTTGTGTGTGTATACACACACATATTCCTGTGTGTGTGTGTTCCAGCATGTAAACCAACTATACCAGTACTCAGACTGCTTAGTGTAGTTCAGTTTGCTCTCTCTCTCCCCTGTGTGTGTGTGTATGTGTGTGTGTGTGCGTGTGTATATGCTCATGGAGATGCCTTTGCAGGCGAGAGGTCAACATCAGGTGTTGTTTCTCAGGAGCGATCCACTTTACTTTTTGAGACAAGGTCTTTCTCTGGGACCTAGGGCTCAGGGCTAGATTGGCTGGCTAGCAAGGCCCTCCTGTCTCTGCCCTCCTCCCAGCACTTTCAGAACTACTGGCATATGCTATCATGATCAGCTACTTATATGGATGCCTCCTGGAATCAAACTCATAATTGCAGGGCAAGCACTTTATTGAGTGAACCATCTCCTGGGGGGGGGGAGAGAGAGAGAGAGAGAGAGAGAGAGAGATGGAACATTTCCTGAACAAATATGAAGGAATGAAGGAGTCGTTCTGACATGTGGCCAGTTTCTTGTGTGAACATCTTACAAAGTCAGCATATTTGGCATCCAATATGTTAGCTGCTTTTCTTGTTTTATATTATCTCTATTTCTTTTAATTTCCCATACAATATATTTTGGTCGTGTTCTTCTCCTTTCCCCTAACTTCTCCCAAATCCAACATCAAAGTGGTTTCAATTTGGATTGACAGATGAGGGATCTGTTGAAGGCAGGCATTCATAGGCAGGTAGGTGTCTCACATAGACTGATTGTGCCTAACCATGTAATCTATCTTAATGTCAATCTACAGTGAGATAAGGTTACACCAGAATAAGAAACAACACATTGCTTCTTTCTTCTAGAAATCTTAACACACACACACACACACACACACACACACACATGCACACATGAATGGAGATGGGAAAGAGAGAGAGAGAGAGAGAGAGAGAGAGAGAGACTAAAAAAGGAAACTGAACTACCCTAAGCAGTCTGAATACTGATCTATTTGATTTACATCAACTCTAACAAGTTTCTTATCTACTCTTTGATAACTGGTAACAGTTATCTGTAGCTATCCGTCAGGCCACACATGCTAACAGGTTGCACCAGACAAGCTACAAGATAACTTAGTAAAGAAATCCCATAATTTTTACTCTGGATTCCACTCCTCTGACTCAGGAAGGGGCTTCTTTGTATCTAATTGAGCTGGCTACTAAGTTTTGGTTTCCTGGAAGCCCTCCCTTATCAACGCTTTTGCTGTGTGTTTGCAGGTAGGATTGCTTGCTTTTTTAAAGTGTGTATCAGTTTAACTATTACATTAATTTGAAATTTTCTCCCAAATGAGAAAGTGGTAACTCTCTAACTGAAAGAAGATTCCAAGTAAAGCCATTTTCTCTCCCATGCCACCTGCAATTAGATTATTCAAATATACCCAATAAATTTCAGTTTTCTCCAAGTCATCAAGTAATAATTGTTGCTAAATATCCAGGGTATTCTCAGAAAATGCATTCTATTAGGAATAGAAACTCCAAGAGAGGAAAGAGCAAAGGGGAGCTTTAGTTCACAATGGCTATCATGACAAAGAACTGGACAGTATGGAAAACAAAAATGTATTTTCTCACAAATCTGGAAGCTAGATCAAGGAGAGTTCTTTTCCCTACACATTATAGTGTCAGGTTTTTAATCCCTCTTGAATAAATTCAGGACGGATCCTTGATTTTGCTGATGATAAGAACCTTTGATTTTGGTTAGGTTTCACATCATATTAATGAAATGAACATGATTTTATAAAACACATCACACTTGTAATGTTATTACTGCTGTCTGTCTTTCAAGGTTTGAGGAAACTCTTGCATCCTACTGAAAGTTGGAGAAATGTTTCATTAGGAAAATTCTTTTCATATTTTACTTCGTGTTCGTATACAATAGCTCCAGAGAATTTATTCCATATGTTACAACATTCCACCTTCTAAAGTGTAAGCCCAGCCACTTTTAGCACAAAGTTGTACATCAATAGCATCATCTAACTCCAGACCATGTTCCCCCCCAAAAGAAACCGCAGACCCCTAAACCCCTCTCCTTTCTCTCCACCAATCTTTACTACCAGGAATCTACTTTCTCTCTCTGGATTCTCCTATTCTGCACATCTTACCACAAATAAAATGTGTGTGGTCTATACACTCTGTCACTTATTGCCATTTTCAAGCTTCATCTATGTTGCCACAGGTATCAGAATCATCCCTTCTGATATGTGGGTAACATTTTATTGTATGATTCTTGCTTTGATTTTTTAGATTCTCTCTCTCTCTCTCTCTCTCTCTCTCTCTCT
>LOEQ01004977.1:16208-29625 GCA_001685075.1 Bramus lutescens | reverse complement strand
TGTGTGTGTGTGTGTGTGTGTGTGTGTGTGTGTGTGTGTGTTAGTTCTCTAGTTCCTATAGAGGCAACAAAAATCATCTCGAAATGCTACTTTGAAACTTGATGGCATCTTTATAATATTTGGTTGTGCTACCTACAAAATGAAACACTTTCCCCTATATTTTGTGTGACCCCCAGCTTCTAAAAGGTTGTTATTGTTTGGGTGATAAATGTCCTCCAAAGACCCATTTGTGAAAGGTTTGGTTGTCAGCCTCAGGTAATTTCTGGCAGATAAGGGAGTCTTTAAGCAATGTTACTGGCTCAGCTGGGCTCCTTGTGAGCTATGGTCACTCATACTTAGCTTAACAACAAACCGTCTTGTTGCCTTTGAGGTGAGAGTTGTTTTCCATCAGCACTTTGAAGGGAAAATTAGGACCTCAGTCCTTCCCTCTCCCTCTTGTTTCCTTGCATCCCTGAAGTGAAAGGTTGCTCCACCATGAGCTCCTCTACCATGTTCTCCTGCCGCTGTGTGCTCCTTCCGTCCTGTGTTCCGTCGCTAGTTTGCTCCCCTGCCATGCGCTCTTTCTGCTGCATGCTCTTGCCGCCGTGTGTTCCCCCTTCACTGCATTATGCTACCATAGGCCCAAAGCAACATGGTCAAGTGACCATGGGGTGAAACTCCAGGAATCAGGAGCAGGAGCAAATCTTTGCTTCTCATAGATTCTTCCTCTCAAAAAAATTATCACGGTGATATATTATCCTCTGAGAAAAGACAGAGTGCAGACATGTGCGGCAATTTTATCTAAAACTGACATATTTGCTTGTATGATGTAGGATCTTTTGAATGTTCTTTTGTTTTTCAATCCCTTTCAAAGGTATCAAAATTCATACATGGAAAAGATTGTAAATGACAAATCTTAGCAACAAACAAAAACCGGGGTAGCTGTGGAAAAAATCCAGTTCTTAAAAAAATAGAAATAAAAAATAAATTAAAAATCCAGTTCTTAAAAATAATCCAGTTCTAAAAACAATTATACTTTGAGAGATAAGTACTCATTTCACTTCCTCATACTTCCTAAATGAAAAAAGAAAATAGTGTTTTCAGTAGCCGAAACCTTGTTTGTTTGTTTGTTTGTTTGTTTTTGAAGGAGGAGCTTAGTCATGCAAACACGTGCACAGTTAATGTGTGTCGCTGCATTTGTGAACACATCTGGCTCAAAAACAGAAGAATCCTATAGTCTGAGGCACCTGCCTGTTCCCTAGTCCGCACAGAAAAGTCAAGCCACATTCATTACCCTCAAAACCAAACCCGTCTCTGCATCTGATCTAACAGAGTTTGGAAAGGGCTGCCTGCCCTTTGGATTCTCACTACAGAGTGCCTCTTTCATTAATTCACAGAGGACTTTGAGGGTGGGTGCTGAGAACGTAGATGTCAGAATTATTAACCCATCATTGTATAATTTATAGTGGGGGGAAATACAGATGAAGAACAGCTGGATAAGAAGTAACTAAACACAGAACATCTGTGAATCTATAAATGAAAATAAAGGGCTTGAAAGACTAGTCAACAAATGGCCAACAACAGTGGAATGCTTTTGTGGGACATAGATGGGCAGATAAATTCAGTGCAGTTTCTGGGCATCCGGAACAACGGACCATGCTAGATTATCTCCCATCAAGGATGTTGCTCTTTGCCCCTCTTCCCAACGAGACAGAGGGACAAAGCACAATGGATCTCCTGGGATTTAGCAACATTTGGATTATTCAGTTCCTGCCCTTTACTTGAGTAACCCTCATTGTAGTCGACTTTGAATGGGCTGTTCTTAGTTCCAGAGTGTTGGGCCAGTAAAGTCTGAAATATCTATGGATGATCTGAAAAAAAGAGACATTCAAATCCCATCACCAGATCCCAGCACTTCATTAGACTGTATTTGCCTTGAAAAATATTTCGTTATCTTCAGAGAAATAACATTTCTGGTAGTAATGAGCCCTAGTAGAGCTTTGCTGCCTAACTAACTGTATTGGTGATTCCAGTAACAAATCACCATGGCTGTAGTAGGCAGCAGAATGACCACCCCGAAATATCAAATCCTAAAGACTGAGCTGCAAAGGTAAGTTAGAAGGAGGGTCCTTTGCAAATGTAATTAAGTCCAAAATCTTAAGGTTGTTGTTGTTGTTTTGATTTGTTTTTTTTTTTCTATATTGTCTAGGTGGTCCTTAAACAGGAAATTTATGAGCAGTAGATGGCGACTTGATAAAAGATAAACCTGAAGATAAGGTAGATAATAAGATAATGGAGTGACATTGTCACAAGCTTAAGGAATGGCAACAGGCATCAGAAGCTGGAATAGCTGAGGAGCAGATTCTCCTTCCTTGTCTACAAGTAAGTTTCAGCCTGGTCACGTTGATTTTAATTCTCTCGTCTCCATAGATCTCTGCAACCTAACCCTGTGTATCTACAGCCACTTGTTGCACCAGCCCAGCAAATGGATACAAAGTTGTAAAACAAGACAAGTCCACTCCCTTTCTATTCTAGAAGCCAGAAGTCTGAACTAGCTTTCCTGAGCTACAGCCAAAGTGTTGGAAGACTTTGTGTCTTCGAAGTGTCTGGAAGCTTTGAAGGCAGTCAGCCTTTCTCAGGTTTTTAGTGACTATCCTCTGGCTTCTGGGATCATTCTTTTTCTTTCAAAATGTATCATTCTAGTTTCTCTTCCTGTCATTATATTGTTTATCCTCCTGGCTTATCCTCTTGTGTGCTTATCATGTGTGTTGCTGTTAATTGGGTCTGTCTGGACTCTTCATCTCAAAGTACTTAACTTGTCACCAGAGCAAAGGCCATACAACGTGACATCTACGGGTCTGGTAGTTCAGGATGGGTATGTTTGAGAGCTGTTGTTCAACCTACCATATATTCTACAGTCCTTAGACTCTATGTGACCCAAAGCTAATGTGCTACCCAAACACCCTAAAGTTATTTACAGCTGAACTCCATCCTCAGAGAAAGCGCTAATACTCAAGCCACTGTGAAGATACTGGGATTTTTCATAAACGTGCAGTTTAACACTCTGCAGCAGTCAGCTTTAGCTGTCAGCTTGACACAACCTTTAGTCACCTGAGAAGGAAACTTGCCCGAAGAATTGTTTAAAGCGGATTGGTCTGTGGGAGATTTTCTTAACTGCTTATTGATGTAGGAGGCCCAGCCCACTGTGGGTGTTGTGATCCTTAAGTCACGTGGGCCTAGGCTTTATAAGATTGGTAACTGAATGTGAGCTGGGATCAAGCCCATAAGCGGCATTCCTCTGAGTTTTTTCTTCAAGCTCCTGCCTCTAGGTTCCTGCCTTGAGTTCCTACGCTGGCTTTTCTGAATGATGAACTAGAACCTGTGAGCTGAAAGAATCGCTTTCCTCTCCAAGTTGCTTTTGGCCGTGGTGTTTATCACAGCACTAGAGACGCAAAGCAGAACACACTCTCTGTGCTTTACTCCTGAGACATTGCCATATATTTCTCATTCCACAAATAATCACGTCACAGTCAACCAGCCCCTTTTGTAAATAGACTGATTAAAGTTCTGCTCACTGAATTTATTTGTCTCATTGTTCTTCATAGCATTAAAATTAGGGTTGTTATACAGCAATAGAAAAATAGCACATACAAATGGCATTGCAATATTGATCTGTTTTTGGAAATAAAAATGCCTAGAAGTCTGCATGAATTTCAGCCCACAGGCAAGGCTAATGATCTGGCCAGATAATCAAGAATTTGAAGGAAATAAAATGGGAAAGTTAATAAAAACTGGGGGTACCACCTGCAGAGTGGTGGGATAGGTTCTGCTGTCCAGAGACGGCCCTGCCAACATACCCTGTACAATGCGGCATTGACAATCTTCATTTCTCTCCTCCAGTCTGTGTAACGTCATAATCATGGAAGAAATAAGGCCATGTGAGTTCTAAGCTACGAAGGGTAATATAGCTTCCTTCTGGTACCCACAGAACACCTGCCTGTGGTGTCTAATAACCAGGCTGTAAGGAAACCAAGTAATATGAAAGAGCCACACACAGATGATCTAGCCTCAGTCCCAACTGGAGACTCAGAATTTATAAGTACCAACCTCCAGACATGAGTAAACAAGCCTTCAGAATAACCTAGATCTCAGTTTTGACTTATCCCAAGTGGCAGGGGAGATGTACTGACCCTGAGTGGCCTGCTCATGTAGAAAATTCATTATTGAAATAAATGCCATTTTCAAACCATTACATTCGGGGCATGACTTTATACAGCACTAGAAAACAGATAATAAAAACTCTCAAAATTGTCCCAAATGGTAAAGTTATTTGTTCCCATTATAGGTGCTAATCGGGGCCAATCATTGCAGAGAGGCTATTAGGAATATGCTAGGTGAGGAAAGCTGTTGAGAGGCTCTCCATCAGATCTTTTCTGCATTTACCCTGTATCTATTCAGTGGGCCTTTGAGCAGACTGTTGTGGAGGGAGGGCAGAATTCCTTCAGCAAGGCAGATCTGGCTGCTTCCATGGATGAGTATCCCAACAGCAGAAACCAACCATGTGTCTCCACTGCAGTCATATAAGCTGGTATTTGGTAGCTGCTTGACTATGTCAAAAGCCTTCCATCTCAGAGAGACAGATTGTCCTAACGAAACAGCACAAACTCTGTGTATAAGCTACTTTTTCCAACAGTCATTCTTATCCTATTTCTGCCAGCACCGCCATCCATAGACTTGTTAAATGCCTTGTTTGCTCAACGCTCTGACCAAAGAGCCGTAAGTACAGAAAATATCACCATGTGATGAATTGATGCCTGTGATAGTCGCTGACATGACCGTGTATCTTATCAGCTAGAAGCAGTCAGCCTTCTAAGCAGTGGAATGGCTTATTGAAAACTCAGGAAATAATACTGCATTCTATTTGAATGCTTTCCCGCAGGATGAAACAGGCAGGATTTAAAACAGCAACAACAAGAGGCCAAGATGGAGCAATAAGGACCAGATTTATCCTCCCAGCAAAGACACAAGTGGTCCCCTGAGAACAGGAAGCAAATGAGGCAAACCCTGTGACACCCCTAGCCTGCTACTCTGAGAATTTCCAGGCTGCAGTACAGGGAGCAGAAACCCAGGAAGAGCTTCCTGATTCCCTGATTAATAAATGAGGTAGAACCCAGGGTCCAGGAGACCAAAGTGACAGAATTCATGCAACAGTGTTTAGGAAAGAAGAACTTCCCATAGAAAACACCCTCAGACTTACAGAGGTTCCTTAAGTCTTCTTACATGTGCAAGGAAAATCATAGGACAAGGAGAGAACTAGAAAGAAACAGTGCCTTGTGCCCAGGGAGAAACTCAACCAGCCTGGAAAGACTTACAGTGCATGGACACAGGGAAGAACATGTGGACGACTCTTCCTTCAGTAGTGGGTTCCTTCAGTAGTAGTCTCACAGTGAGCTCAATTTAACAGACACCCAAAGCAAGCCCCAAAAGGACCAAACTGCGCTGCACATGACAGAAGTCCTAAAGGCAAATTTCAATTGTTTTATTCTGGTTTTCTGCCAACCAAACACATTTTATGTGCTCTGACAGGTGGAAGCAAAGCAGAAGAGCTTTCCCAGGTGCTCCACATGATGCTGAAGAAGAAAAAGAATTTATTCTTTGGGTACTTTCCTGTCCTGAGAGAGGAACCTTATGGCATTGAAGCAATATGATAGTGGCAGAGTCATCCTAATTCGCCTAGCAAAGTCTACTGAAATCAGCGGTTAAGGAGGCAGTCTCATTGTTTTTCTCCATCTTAAGAGCAGCAGAGGTTGCTGCTGAATATGGTCACATTCTGAAAATGTGACCTAAATACCATTCTCCCTGTCCTGACAACTCCCTATATCTCTTTCACATGAAAACACTTGCAATTATTTCAACTTCTTGAGAGAATTCTCAAGGAATTTGTATCAGTTAGTCAATGGCTGTGTAACAAACTACCCTCTCCAAACTTGGTGCTTTAACATAATACTTACTGTCACACAGTTTAGTCTAGGCCAGCAACCTGGGAGCAGATTAGCTTGTCGATTGCAGATCAGAATTTCTTTCATGGTTCCAATTAAGGTATCAGCTAGAGCTAGAATCACGTGAAGGTCTTCCTGGGCCTGGAGCTTCCATTCTCAAGAATGCTCACCAAAAAGGCCATTAAGAGGCTGTCACAGCTCCTCAGTTACTATTGGCAGTAAGTCTCAGTGTCTCACATTGCTCGACTGTCCTACAAGATAGTAGCTGGAGTCTTCCAGAACAGGCAACCCAAAGAAGAGAAGGGAGAAGAAGCTGCAGTACTTTGTATGACTTCTATTTCATCTCTGCTTCACTGCACCCATTAGAAGCCAACTCCCAAGGAGAAGTAAATTGGGCTCAGCTTTTTTGAAGGGGGTTATGTCAAAGAAGTTGTAGACCTGCTTAAGCCACTACACAATTCTCAATGGTATGAAGCATATTACTTTGGGTGGTTTCAATGCAGTTTGCCAGTAATATCTAAATATCTCCCCACAACTAGGAACAATTTCAAAAGCTCAAATTAGGTTACATCTACTCTCTTGGAAACTGATTAGGGTTTTTAAATCTTTCTTCTATCATCTTAATTTTTCTTCTTCAATGACAAAGTTTCATGAAGGTTAATTTGCCTTTCCTAACACCAGGTAGCGTAAAGATGAAATTTGTTTCCATGTTCACAACAAATGTCGTGATTTTTGGGCTGGATACATATCAAAACTATAGATCAGGGACTGGGAGAGATGGCTCAGTGGTTAAGAACACTGGTTGCTCTTCCAGAAGACCCAGGCTCAATTTCCAGCAACCGTATGGCAGCTCTCAATTGACTATAACTCTAGTCCCAGGGCATCCAACACCCTCTTCTGGTCTCCACAGGCCTCAGGCATGCACATCGTACACAGAGATACATGCAGGCAAAACACCCATACAAATATAAATAACTTTAAAAACAAAACAAAAAAGACAGTAGGCAAAACCCATACTCATAATATGAAAAGAGATCATTTAAAAAAGTTTAGTACAGTATCTTCAAATCTTTGAGTTATCTGGAATTCTGGCAGAACATGAAATTAAACCCAACTTTCTTGCTCTAATTTGACAAATAATTCATCTCGTTCACTGGATTGGAATACAATAGTTTCATGTTCAAATGTTGCTAGGCTCAGTTCTGTGAAGTTATTGGAGGCAGTCAGATCACTATGAGTTTGAGGATGGTCTGGTCAACATAGCAAGTTTCAGGACACCTAGGGTTGCATATAGAGACCTTACCTCACAAACAAAACCAAAAACAAATAAATAAAATGATAGGCTTGTTTTTTCTATAACCAAAAATTTTAAATGCTGTCATTGTTTAATGGAACAAAACTCGCAAAGCAGTTGAAATGTAGATAGGTTATTTTTAAAGTGTCAAGATAAGGGAACTGAAAAGTTTGGGTTACTTTACTGAATTCATTCAAGAAGAAAATGAGAGCACTTAAAAATCCTTTTAATGCATTCTGGACTTGACACAGAGTGATTAATTTATTTATAAATTAGAAAATTTGTTTATAAATAAATAAAATGCATCAGCCACCCTTTTTTTTAAGATTTATTTATTATGAAGACAGTGTTCTGCCTGCATGTATGCCTTCAGGCCAGAAGAGGGCACCAGATCTCAGCACAGATGGCTGTGAGCCACCATGTGGTTACTGGGAATTGAACTCAGGACCTCTGGAAGAGCAATCAGTGCTCATAACCTCTGAGCCATCTCTCCAGCCCCCCATCAGCCACCCCTCTTGTCATCCTTGACAAACCCTGAAGCAATCTAAGGAAGGATTTATTTGGTTCACAGTTTCTGAGAATATCAGTCCACCATGGCAGAGAAGTGTGTCAGGAGGAGAACCTCAGCTCGCAACCACAGGAGCTGGCAGCTGCTTGTACATATGGTGGTGGGCAGGGTGGAGACAGCTGCCCCTGTAACGGGAAGCAGCTAACACCTTTTAAGGCCGGTCTCTTGTGACCTACTTCAGCCCTCTAGCTAAAAGCTAAAAGCTCCGCACCTTTCAAAATAGTGTCAGAACTGAGTGTTCAAAACATGAGCCTGGAGTAGGGGATATTTCAGATTCCAGTCATAGCAAAATGAGACCATCCTTGTAGGACAATAATATTTATCAAAAGTATTTCAGGTAATTCAAAATATTTCAGACCTTTGTTACCATACAGTAATGCCACCTAATGAAACCAGAGCTATATTATGAAAATGGAGAGAATATAGTAACCTTATAGCCACCAGCAGCTGCTGACATAAAATGAAACTCCTTATATTAACTAATAGAATAACACAGCTGATGAGAGGGAGATTTTTATCATTTGAACAAGAGAGCTATCAGCCTGGCCGGCAGTCATTTCAAAGAGAATCTAAAACTTCTTCATTTTGTTAGACCTAACTAACTTTGTTTTGTGCCCTTAGATATAAGCGCTCATAACAATTTTCAGGACTAATATGCAAAGTATGATCAAATACAACTCAGCCCAATGCCAACCTCCCTAATGAAACGGAAAATAGTGGAACCTAAAGGCAGAAGTGAAGCAATCAGGGAGCTGGATTCTAACTATGTACTCCCAGTTCTAAGCATCAGACATGCTATTCTCTTTCAAGTACTCTGCTGGTCTGTCTGTGCCAAGCCGGCTTCCTATTTGCTTACATCAGCTCTTCTTTACTTTAAATGGACTTATACGTTTTTCATTTTACAACCTGTCCATGTCACAGGTGACATGGCTCAGTGGGTAAAAGCACTTGCTGTGACCTGAGTTTGATCCCCAGAACCCACTCCAACACATAACAACAATAAATTGAAACTTTTAAACATAGAGACAAATGATGCTACAATGAAAAGCACTACACGAAAAATGAATATATTTGATACAGATTTGGAGGCTAGAGAGATCGCAGCAGATTCATGGTGATAATAGGCGATATCCACTATGAAGAATAAGAGAAGGCACAAAGTCTGGGAAATACATGTGACTTTAGCATCTACATACCTTGCACTATTATGTGATCCCAAGTGTGATCAATAATTCCACTTATTCTGAGAGATGGCTCATTAAAATTCAATATCTGGGCATACCATCTCATAATTTTAGATACTCAATTGCTTTGACTTACAAAAGCCACCATTCAACCAAAAAAAAACAGGGGACACACAAGAGAATGTAAGTCATGAGTTTTCCCTGACTGCACAGCTGTAATGTTATCAGTCAAATATATGGCTTAGCATGCATTCCCAATTTCTTTTTTAAAAGGCGGGTTTTTTTGTTTTGCTTTTTGTTTGTTTTTTGTTTGTTTTGTTTTGTTTTGTTTTGTTTTGCTTTGCTTTCTCTTGTTTCTGTTTTTTGACATGAAGGGTAATAGCCCAGGGTCAGTGAGGCAGCTAAGTCATGAACATACACACAGCAGTACTAATGAATGAATAAATAAATAATATAACCATCTCGGGAATCTTTAATAATTGTCTTACAAATACTAGCACTGCCTGGAAAAGAGCTGTCGTCCATATCCACAATCTACCCTCCAAACGGCTCCTAGAAGCTAGACTACCCAGAAGGATATAGCATAACGCTACCTTCAGGCCCAGGTGTTAGGAAGCTTAGAAACGTCCCAGCCTATAACAACAGCGGCAGCTATAGTTTCTCTGAGGGAGCTAAGAAATGACTAGTAAATGAGTAACGAAAATGACAAATATGATTTCCGATTCAGCCAGATCAGTGACACTTAGCTGAGGTATTTGCACAGCTCCTACATCAAAGACACATGCCGTTTCTTCAGCTAATATCTGTGTACTTGAATATACCAGTGGCGGCTCCAGGGATGGGAGGAAAGGAGAGGGTAAAAAGAACGGCGACATACGTTCCTCCAGAGCAACTGACATATCATCGTGGGGGTGGCCGGGGAGGAGAAAACCACAGGAAAGGATGCTGTTCAAACCATCCTCTCCTGCCACTTTAATTTACAAACTTAGACTCACTCTAAATACGCACATATGCTTCTTTGAATAAGTGACTGTAAGATTTGGTCTGCCGGTCTACTTTCCTTCGGCAGACACAACCGCCCTCCTTTTTCATAAGGGTCAAAGAAGAGGTAGCCAGGTGTCTAACTTGAGAGGAGTATGGAAAAAGATGTTCTAGTTATAGAATCTCCTAAATGGGAGGACTTGCTTGGGAATCATCATTAAGTCTAAATTTCACTGGGGAGAGACAGAAAGAAACCCACTGACAAATATAATTCCAAGCAACAGACTCTTTTTGTTTTCTTAATTGTTCCCCCTCCTCCCAAACATGATCTGGAAGGCACTTGCAACCAAATATTCAGGAAACCACCATGTAGACAATACAAAATGAGCTCAAATGCATGAATATGCTTCCCACATGGAACTGTTATTGCTTCTGATTCTTCCAAGTCACCAAAAAATATCTGAATTTATGTAGTTATAAGTTGTAACCTATTGCTGTAAACACGATACTTATTTTTAATGTTTCCTTTGATCATGTGTCTTTTGCTAGCAATGAAAGTATTAATCAACTGAGATGGCTAAGCAGGAAAAGGTATCTGCCGCCAAGCATGCCCACCCAAGATTGATTTTCCAGACTCACACAGTGGAAGAACAGAATCAACTCCTGCAACTCATTCTCTGGCCTCCACACATGCACCCCTGCACCCCGACCTTGGCTCGGCCGTCATTGCTATGATGAAACACCTTAACCAAACACCTTGAGAAAGAAAGGATGTCTTTGACTTTTCCACCCCGATCATCACCGAAGGAAGTCCTTAATTAGAAAAAAACAGTAGAGAGATTATGAAAAATGAACCCCCGGGTCTCCTGCTGTAGAAAGCACTACTTTTAGTATTTTTACTCCACTATAAATGTAGTCAATAAACTATTTATTGCCATGTATAAGGCAATATTTGCTTTATCTGTGAGTGCGTCACCAAGAGAAGCATGACACTTTCATTTGGTGTCATAATTAAAGCAATGACATCAAATACCACTCATGTTTCCTACTGCTTTAAAAGTATGGCCTTTACTGGGCCCACCACTATTATTGGCATATTATAAAGAAGCATGCGTATATTTTTATATCACAAATTTAAGTATTTTATAACTGACTTTAATATTCATGCGGTACTCTTTGTAACTCTGCATTTACTTAAACCTTCTATTTGAAATTATTTCCTAAACTGTTCTATAGATTTAGCTAGACTTACAAGGGTAAAAGAAAAATTCCACCCCCTGCAATCTGATCCCAATAAAGCCCACCCACTGCCTACTCAAATGTATAACACACATAAAAGAAAGGCTCTAGAACCAAAGCCTTATTCATTTTATAATAAACTGATCACTAGGGGCAGCTGAAATAGCAGTTGTCACCCAAGGGGTAGAACTGTTATTAACATCAGAGCAACAGGATGGGTCCTGACATCATAGGGAAGCTACTTTTCCCAGTCCCTATCAATTACAGTAACCCAGAATTTAACACACTCTTTAGGCTTCTAATATGTGGCAGAACAGAGCAGAGTTACACCTTCAGTGGTGCTGGCCTTCACTACATCTAACCTATATGTAGATAGCCAAGGGAAACTATGTTTCATTTTATTAATAAAGACAATGAAAAGTGCCCTAAAATTGTTTTAAACATTTTCATCATAGAAGAAATGAAGAGTCACCAACCTACGGTAAGCCTGGAGCCCCACTCCTAACTCCTTAACATCTTTAGATCAGGGCAATCTGCATTAAGAGATGTTTTTCTTAATACTTTAATGATCTGTTTTCCTGTCTTTCCTTTCAAACGAAGAGTCAGACCTGAATTCACACCTTGCCCAAACTTGTTTGATAATTGCTTTTGAAGTCTGAACTCTAGCTATTTTTGCCTTTGCCCAAAAAGCAATGCACAACCAACTGATTTTGTGTTTGTGCTTTGAGCCTCACTTATGTTTCTTGTGGGTAAAATTTCAGATTGTGTAGCTCACCCATCAAAGTGCAACATGGTGTCTCACCAAGAAGGCTCCATAAGCTTCCTAGTCTCATCGTGTGGTGTGTACCATACACTCACCAAGCAGGCATTAAGATGGGCAAGTCAGTGCTGTGGTTACATTTGCAGGAACTCATATAAAGGCTTAAAGAACAAGAAATACATTAGGCCATCAGTAGAGTTTTCCCTTAAACTGACAGGAGGTGTATTTGAGTATTTATTTCAGAAGTGAAGATAATAAAAAAGAAAGAATGGAAGAGAGAGAGAGAGAGAGAGAGAGAGAGAGAGAAGAATGCAAAGAAGGCACAAGGACATAGACCATAGTAGAGGAACTGTTGTGTCAGTACCTCAGGGAGAGCTAAGAGTTCAATCCTTTTAGACAGAAACCACTGGACATAAAGCAATGCATCTAAGAATAGTCCTAGCTGTGACATGAAGGACTTGGGGTATTTATGAATGAAGTGTAAAACTTTTAAACATTTATACAAGGGAGACAATTCTGTACTATCACAGAGAGGAAGCAGAAAGTCAATTCCTCTTTGCGTGTTGAGTCAGTGTGATTGAAATACACGGTTCTCCACAGTTTTAGCTGAGAAGCGGCAGGCAGATCCTTGGGAAGACATCCAGATACTGGTGACTGCAAGTCTAGAGGCTGAGAGCTCCGTGGACTTGGGTGGGACACTCCAAGTATATATCAAGCTGTACTTGGCCCTCTGAGGGAAGCCTGGAGAAGGTATATTCCTGGATAAGAAGTGGGAAGGAGAGTTTGTTTGGTGCAGGTTAAACTAATATCCTTTTTTCCATAAACACATGACTATTTTGTGTTGGCTATTGCATAGATGATAAAGAAGAAACTACAGTATTTGGCCTACAGTCTATTAACCTAGTCCCCAAGTAATTCCCCAAGAGTAGAGAAGTCAGAGCTGAACCAAAAGTTATTATCTAACTAACAAATTCCAGGGCTTCAGAACCCTGGATTTGGTTAACATCTGCATTAACCTAGGTGGAGACAACACAGTAAAACAAACCAAAGTATCCCTATTTTCCAACAAAAGGAGTGATCTGGGCATTGGAATTTGTGCTTGCCTCCCTCCAAATCGCAGAACTCCTCTTTCCAAGAGATATTGGAGCATAGACAAGGCCAAGGGAGCCTGTGCACAAGAGAAATGTCTTGTGGCCACACAACACCAGACTGTGTCTGGGCTTTGTTGGTGAGAGCTTACTTGTCTTTGACAAGAAATAGAGAAATCACCCACTGTTACCCCAGGTCAGGAACCTAAAAATGGAATCACAGACCTGTTCAAATAGCATTTTGTTTTCTTTCTATTAAAAATCCGGGGAGATGCCAGGCGGTGGTGGCGCACGCCTTTAATCCCAGCACTCGGGAGGCAGAGGC
>LOEQ01004977.1:1559-14924 GCA_001685075.1 Bramus lutescens | reverse complement strand
AGAAGAAGAAGAAGAAGAAGAAGAAGAAGAAGAAGAAGAAGAAGAAAGATGAAGGGGAGGAGAAAGATAAGTAGAGGGAGGGAAGAGAAGGAGGAAGACCTGTCTCTAATTCTTAACGCTCTCAAGCAAGTGACAAGACATTGGAACATATGGCTGACATTGCTTGCCCTGCAGTTACCTCCAAACACCTAAATAAGTGGGCATGGGAGCATTCCTGAAGACAAAACTCTGTAACTATATTTGACAGTATAACATAGCCCAAAGCCATATAAAGTCACCTTCACTGCATATCTTTATTCAAAACCCACACAAATGCCTATCATTAATAGCACTCATTGAATACGGAGTGCCTTCATTGTGAAGTAAGAGGAAGCATAAGGTTTTTAACTTTCCAGCATCTATTGTCCCAGACACAATAGAAAGAATGAAAGATGACCAAGTGCTAATTGACCACATCCAACATACCCAGCCAGATACCACAACATGGTCTCTGTGATATTGGATTTCATTGAATTTTACTGCCCTTGTGATATTTGCAAGCTATAGCAGTTACCAAACACCATGGTGTGTTCTAGGTCATGGCTACCAGAACATAGAGTAAGATCCAAGAGTCACCTCACAACAAGATTGCCTCTATGCCAAGCACATGCTTCAGCGGAATCATTTATAGATGTGCTCTTTATCGAGCAAGAATCTGAGAAACTAATGCTCTAAAATGTTCATTTGAATTTTAAATGTTACATGATATAAAAGAAGTCCTAGAAAAGGATTCACAAGGCCTGAGGCAGCAAACTCCACAAGATTAGGACTGAGCCAGTCAGCTGGGCTGGAATGGGCCTGGGATGGTGAACTCCACGGGAGCAGGAGCGGATCCAGACCAGGGACATTTGCAGAGGCAGGACTGAGCCAGTGACCTAGGCCGGAGCAGGCCTGAGACAGCAAACTCTACAGGAGCAGGTACAGGGGAGCAATCGCTGAGCAAGTGGGCCAGAGCCAGAGACCTCTGAGGGTCCGGGTGTGAATCTGGGACCTTCTAGGGAGTAGACCTGAGCCAGGTCCTCTACAGGTTTGGGCACACCCAAATCTGGGACTTCTGAAGGAGTAGATTGGAGCCAGAGACCTTTGCAGTGCTAACCCCAAGCCAGGGACCTCTGCAGGAGCAGATCCAGACCAGGGACATTGACAGAAACAGGTCTGAGCTGGCAACCTAGGCTAGAGCAGGCCTGAGACAGTGAACTCCACGTGAGCAGAGCAAACCCCTGGAGCCCTGAGCAACCTCCAGGAACACGAAGTGACCAATGGGGTAACTGGAACCATGGCACTGACTGCACTACAAGGAGCAACCATCTGAGCCTTGGATCCACTGGCACTTGGAAGATTAATCACCAGAGTCACAGACAGCTCCAACCACACTAATTAAGGGAAAAGATGAGTAGACAAGGTAAGAACACACGTAACACCACAAAGAGCAACACAACACCAGTAAAATCTAGTGACCCTACAACAGCAAGATTTGAACAACCAATATAGATGAAGCAGAAGAAAATTACCTAAAAGACAACTTCAGGAGAATGTTTGAGACTCTTAGAGAGGAAATGAGAAATTCCCTCAAAGAAATGGAGGAAAAGACAAACAAAAAAACTGGAAGACATCAACAAATCCCTTAAAGAAAACCAAGAAAAAAACAATCAAATATATGAAAGAAACTATTCAAGACTTGAAAACTGAAAGAAAAACAATAAAGAAAACACAAGCCGAAGGAATTATAGAAGCAGAAATCACGAGAAAAAGATTCATGGAGCCGATATTTTTTGCCGTTTGTTCTTAAGCAAGGGTTAAGATAAAATGGGACACATTGCTTATTAAGTTAGGCTTGTGTGCTGCCTTCCTGAAACAATAGTGAGCCTTAAAGGATAACTTGAAAACATATATTCAGACATCGCTCTTCTTTCTATTTGCTGCTGAAGACCTTGATGAGTGTAGATGATGACTTCTTATGAGCTATCATGCTGAAACATTAAGGCACTGATAAAAACACGGACCTGGAGATCTGGAGAAAGCTGTAACTCAGTAATACGACCTGTAGTGAAAATCCTGCAGAACGTCTCTTGTTACTTTTGACATTTGGACTCCAAAAAGCATCTGGAGGAAGCAAAGAACAGAGGTGATGCCAGTTGGTAAAGGAGAGTGATAAGCTAGCGGGCACAGTGGACACTGAGAAATCCAGGTACTTTACACCTCCAATAGGAGAGCAGCAGACAGTGGACAGAAATGGAAGTGTAACAGCTGAGAAAGGCTTTGTCCTACAGGGAAAGCCAATCTCCCAGCCTGGAGAAGAAAGCTAGAATCTGCTCACTAATATGTTGTTTAGGAAATAAACAAAGCCAAGGTTTGTCAAAACCCATGTTCAAATTGATGAGACTGGCAGTCAAATGATGTAACTAAGTGTGGGACAAATTTGTATTAGGAAGAGCTGGGTATTAAATGCTGGGGGCTAAAATAGGAACAGGTAGCAGAAGTGCAGAGAACTGGACTATGAACAGACAGAATGTACAAGAACAGGGAGAAGACCAGGATGAGGGACAAGAGAGACTTCCTTACCTGTTTGGCCTCCTCAAAGTTCAGGAGGCTTGGTCTTGGGATGCACAGGAGTATGGCAGGAACCAGGTCAAGGACAGCTATAGATGCCAGGCAGCCAGCGATAGAAATAAATCTCAGTTGACCAGAAGGGCTGTAGAGTCCAGGAGCTGCTACAAAGGCTCAGGTACCTGTAGCTGCAAGAAGAACCAGGTCCCAAAATACAGAATGCCCCAGGGACACAGAGCAATAAAAATAACAATGCTTATTAGATAGAATTTAGAAGACAGAGCCTGACAATAATCAATGCAAACCAATAAATGTTAGTGTATCCCCTGCTATGGTGACAGGGTCTCAGATCAATGAGATTATACAGTTTTAAAAAACAGTGAGCTTTAAAATAAATAAAATGTCTGTTATTTTTGAAAATGTCTTGTATTAAATTTAAATTTAAATGTGTCATCCAAACATTCAATAGAAAGTTAAATTAGTTTGTCAGAATTAGATTCCACAAAAATTGCTTCTATAAAATGATCTTTTCTGGAAAAGTGTGAGTGTGTACTAAGGACAGAGAAACAAGCCTGGAAATCTGGGTGAGCCTTGACCCAGATGATCACTGCTGTTCTGGTATTCACACAGGGGTCCGGGGGTAACATTCTGTATCTCACCTTGAATATTCCACCATAGCAGCCAAGCTTGTTTAACACATGAATAATTAAATGTCATTAATATCATCTAATATCTAGAGAAGGGAGA
This sequence comes from Bramus lutescens, assembly GCA_001685075.1. Classification (NCBI taxonomy): domain Eukaryota; kingdom Metazoa; phylum Chordata; class Mammalia; order Rodentia; family Cricetidae; genus Bramus; species Bramus lutescens. The sequence goes on along the minus strand of LOEQ01004977.1, from coordinate 11,591 downwards.
AATTATTGTGCTTTCTCACACGGGCTATATGGTCTTAAGGTCAATACCAGATGGATTATATAGTGAAAGCTAAAATTACATAGTGGAACTTTAAAATGCATGATTTTGTGTAGCTAAATAGTTTGTTAAGACACACATTGCCCCTGACAACAAGTGGGTTTGTGTAATCAGCTCAAACCCCACATAGTACACAAATATTGTGTACAGGATTTTTCACCTTTAACAGGGAGCCACGTCACAGGCCAGTGAGGTGCTCAGTGGGGGAAAGCACTTGGCACCAACCATGACCACTTGGGCTTGACCTCCAGGACCTAATAGGTCAGAGCAAACCGACTTCCAGAAGTTGTCCTCTGACTGCCACATGTGGGCAGTGGCACATGGGCCTCCCCAGCCCCCAAAATCAAGCAAAATACATAATAACAATGTAAAGGAACAACTTCAGAACAAATTCCAGAAACATAGGTGGGGATTACCAATATCTTTTTAGACCTTGAAACCAAACTTGTTTCTGTCAACACATTTCATGCTTCCATCCAAGCCTTTCTCTCCATGAGGTCACATTAAAACAGCAAAACAGAATCTAGTCTCTCACCAAATACGGATAATTAATCAGCACATGAGTGTTATCTCAATATTGAGAATCTTCTGGACTGAGAAAAAATGGTTACAAACTACTTAATCACCGGATAAATCCAAATACACACACACACACAAACACACACACACACCTCAGAGTTGTGGATAATAATCTATTGGGTGCTCTGAGTGAGTTTCAGAAGCTTATCTTTAGAAAATTGCAAAGTTAAATAAATAAATTTGTATCTGAGACTGGAATAAAATAAATTTAATTCTGTCATAAAAAAAGAAAAAGAAAATTGCAAAGTTGCTTCCAGGGAAAGCCCTTGTTTACTATTTTTTTTTCTGACCTGATTTTTAAACACCCAGGTGAGATGACCCTGGAGGCTGAAGACATGCACTGATAATAGATGTGTTTAAAAAGTAATTTTAGCACTATGGTCACCACTGTTCCGCTTTGAATATTACACTTACGTTATTTTAAAATGAGCTTCGGGGAACACCAACATGATTAGCCAGCTACAGAGAGCAAAGGCTGTAAAAGTCCAACTACATTTAACTTTGAAAGACTTTCTACTGGGTCTTGAACAGCTCTTGATAAACACAGGGTTGTTCAAGCAAGCAGGAAGTCAAAGATATTCTAGGATATCATCTCTTATCCATGAACTTTTGTTTGTGTTGTTCATCCTGGAAACTACTCCCCAGAACTCTCATCACCCTGTTACAGGCTAAATGTGGTTAAGGGCAGTTCAAAGGCAGAGGGAGAGAGACAGAGACCAGAGACAGAGAGAGATGCATACATTCGGTATTCTAGTCCAGATTCAAAAACACAGGTATCCACCTAGTTAGCTTCAGTGGCGGGACATTAATGGATGCCATTCAAAGAGTTCTGTGAGATCTGAGGGAGCAAGAGTTAAGCTTCGTGCAAACCTAAAACTGAAAAGTGGATTGAAACCAAGGCTCCCTTTTCTTTAAGCCACAACCTGGTCCTTGAGCATTTCTCTCTCCCCCACGGGATTCCTCTGCTCACCAACATCCTGGCCTTCTCGGGCCTCCCAGCTCCACTGACCATTGTCAGCTGACAGGATCGTCCGTGAACCTCAGCTCAGCTTTCTGAACGGGGTTGACTGTGCGACCTCAGAAGGATCCCTTTGGGTTTGCGGGCACCGTCAATTAGATCAGAGAAGACAGACCACAGACTCGGGATCGTGTGGCCCTCACGAACAAGACAGGCAAAGGCAGGCATGTGCGGGCTAACATCTGTGAATGATTAACCGCTACTACTTGACTGGCAAATTATAGCATAGCTTCATGCTATATTATTTTAAGGGTTGCTTTATTTTGTCAGAATTTTTTGTTTAGTTTATGTGTATATACATGTGCCAGAGTGAGTTTATATATGCCACATGTCCACAGGTGCCTACGGAGGGCAAAGGTCATCAGATCCCCAGGAACTGGAGTTACAGGCTCTTGTCAGCTGCCTGATGAAGCTGCTGGGGAATGGACTGACTCCTTTGCCAGAACAGTAAGTGCTCTTGACTGCTGAGCCAGGTCTCCAGCCTCTGGCTTTACGATACTACGTTTTTAAATGTACTCTTTCCTTAGTCACATTTCAAGCAGAAAACATTGTTTCTTTACAGCAAAGGGACTCTAATACAAAGGACGGATGCACAGGTGATGGAAAAGCTGAAAGGAAGATAGCCAGTGTTTGCCAGTAATGAGCTGCTGGCACCGTGCATTGGAAGAATAAAAAGAAGATATTTTACCCTGTAGACATTAGAACTAGGACCTATTTGGAGTCATCAAAGAGACATACCCGCTACCAGAGATGCTGCCGAGAGAGTCAGAAGGGGACAGATGCTCCAGCAATTCCATCCTTTTCCTGTCCCAGCCTCCTTGTACCCTCTATCAGCTTGACATAGGAAACCAGCGTCTGTGCATGTTTACGCTGCTATAACAGAAACCACCGCCTGCACAGCTTAAACAATGGACATCTACTTCTTGCAGTTCCAGGGCTGTGAGTTGAATGTCAAGGTGCCAACATGGGCGATCCCAGTGAAGGCTCTAGCTTGTAGACAGCTGTCTTCTTGCTGTACCTTTTATGTCTTCAAATGAGATATATACACATCTTTCTTTTCTTATAACACCATGGTCCTCCCAGTTGGATTAGGGATCCATCGAGGTTTGAATGAGAAAGGGCTCAAGTGTCTAACGATTGGGTTCAGCCAGTGTCACAGCCAGTGTCACTGTTTTGGGAAGCTGCGGAACCTTTGGGAAGTGGAGCCTAGTGAGGGGAAGTGGATCACTCGGCAAGAGAGCTTAAAGTCTCATTTCCTGTTGTTTCTATTTTGCAGTGGAAAGCTCAGATGTGAGTAGGCAGCCTCATGCTCCTATAGCCACAGCCTCAGGATGCTTGAAACTGTTCTGCCTTCCTGGGCAAACTCTGAGTCCAACCAAATCCCTCCTTGAGTTATTGCTTGTCAAATATTCATTTGCAGCAGTAACCGAAGTCGCTGATGCAGGCCCTGCTTTCCTGACCCCATTTATCTTCCGAAACTGTCATAATGGAGGTAAGAATTTCAACACATGGATTGGGTGGAGAGAGCACAAAACAGTTGATAGCATCACAGAGAAATGAGACTCCTCCCCTGACCATCTACCCCACCCCAACACTACCAACATACACTTTCTACTGTGAAACAGAGAGGGCAATAAATAGATCTGAGGGAAAACAGTAAAAATATCCTCTGCAGAACCAATTTGTCCAGAGCCACAGCATCACACCAGGTCCTAACCCAGGTCTTCTAAATCCAGATTCAGCTGATGGTGACTTCCACTGAGGCCACACTATAAACATCAGCTCTCCCAGACTCATCTTTTTCTGAATTTCCATGTCATTTTTATTCTTTATCTTGTGATTCATTAATGAATTATCTCTTGTTTTATTTCTTTCTTGTGAGCAATATTCCATCATTCTATACCTGTCCAAGTGCACCAGTGTATTAAGATCAAGAATCATGGAGATTTCAAGTGACAGCCATCTCATTGTTTATATATACGGTACATGCTACATAACCACTTTAATTGAAGGATTTCTCCCACCAGATTATCAAATGTTGTAAAGAATAGTTCCACCTGAACAAGGATGACACCAATAGACTTGCTAACATGGAAGGGAGAAATCTCAAAGGGCCTCAATCCTAAGCAAAGAACTACAGACAACTCAGGAATGCCGAGAGCATGTGAAATAGCCTTCCACAGTGAAGAACAACTAACTGGCTAGCCAATACCAGTGGTCAGCCCGGAAATCATATGCATGCAAGTAACATTATATAGACTGTGAAGGTTCAAGTTATGCATTTAGGAATACATATATCTATGCATATATATATACATACAAATATATAAGCACACACACACATATATATATATGAATGTGAGAGAGAGCGGCGGGGGAGTGTAAATGATGTGGTTGGAGGAAGGAAAGAGAAGAGGGAAAATGTTACAGCTATACTTTAATTAAAAAAAATATTTTAAAGCCAGGAAGTGGTGGTTTTAATCCCAACACTCAGGAGGCAGAAACAGGCAGATCTCTGTGAGTTCGAGGGCAGTCTGGTCTACAGAGCAAGCTCCAGGACAGGCTCCAAAGCTATAGAGAAATCCTGCGTCAAAAAAAAAATAAATAAATAAAAAATAAAACAACAAAAACAGCAAAAAATATTTTAAAATAATAGTTCCATTTTTTAAATAAAACTATTCTTCAGTTTTCCAAAATGCCATATTCCTCTAGCTGTCTAGAAAATTTTTCTGTGACTCCATGAAATTACCCATGTAAATATTGTTTATTATTATTTTGGGTGTCCTCTCAAAGAGCGTTCTAGTCATATGAATCAGGAAAGTTAGCTCCCTTTCGGTTCCCTTCTGTTCCAATTTATCTATCAGGGTTATCTCTAATCCTGGCCATTTCTCATCCTTATTGGGAAACTGGTGTCCTCTTTTCTCATGGTCATCTTGGAAATATCTGGCTTGGTTGCTATTGATTAGCAATTTATCACCCCATTCTTACTTACAAGATGACAATGTAGGAAAATCAAAAATTCCTTTGCAGAAATCTCCCAGAGGTGAAATGATAAACACCTCTCCTTTCTGTCACCACCTGTGTTATGAAATATGACCTGTATTTTTCAATCACTCAGAACATTATTAGCACAATGGATAGAAATCCAAGTCAAATGTTACTGCTTGTATGAGAATATTTAGAACATACCGCCTTTGACTTAACCCCAACTCAGCTGCCATTCTGAGCGCTCTTATAACAGACAGTTCCCATCTCCAAGTACCTCATAAGGTCACGCAAGCCTCCTTCCTAATGCCACTGTCTATGAGGGCAGCAAAAGCTCTTCAGCCCCTGTGAGGTCATCAGTGAAGAGATCCACCACTTCTCTGTCCACTCACTACCCCAGCCACATTCCTCCTGGCTTTGCTGCCCTCTGTGCCCAGAGTTTCTCCTTCTGCTTCTTTATTCAAGCTAAAGAACATTTCTGGAGGAAAGAACATTATCAGGCTCAAGGATTTCTGTGGCTTTTTTTTATAATGGAGAGGAGTTGTTTTGTCTTTTGTTTTATGTTGCTGTTTATTAAGGGTTTTTTGGGGGGGCTGTAGCCACAAAGGACAGAGGAAGGTGCTGGATCCCCTGTAGTAAGCAATGACTATTGTAAAATTAAATGGCTCCTGTCAGACATGTACTGACTTTATTTGTTTTTAAGTTTTTACACACTTACAGTTTAAAACTTCAAGTAACTTGAAAGAGTACAGAGAACAAAACAGGTCTCCCTACAATCCCTGATACTCAGTCTTGCTTGTCCTCCCAAGGAGCAACCCCAGTGATACTCAGTCCTGGTTGTCCTCCCAAGGAGCAACCCTAGTGATATTCAGTCCTGGTTGTCCTACCAAGGGGCAACCCTAGTGTTTTACTTTTGCTGTTGTTATCATTGTTTTAGATTTTTTTTTTTAGTTTGTGTGTATGAGTGTTTTGCCTTCATGTATGTATGTGCATCACATGGGTGCCTGGTGCCTGCAGTGTTCAAAAGACGTCATCAGATCCCAGAGACTGGCATTAAAGACAAAAATATTGGTTCATGGAACTGAACCTGGATCCTCTGCAAGAACACCAAACACTCTTAACTGCTGAGCTATCTCGCTAACCCACTTGCTTGTTTTTTTTTTTTAATCTCATCTCTGAAGCAGATTAGCCAAGATCGATTGGGTTATAATACAGTGAATTTAATTCAAAAATGCTAGTAGCTGAATACAGTAAAGATGCTTCCACATCAAAATATGTCTTGAGCCTGCATTGCTTTGTGAGGCAAGACCGCAGCAAAAGAGAGAGCCAGAGACTGGTTGGACATTTACCTCTTTTACCCAGAGACTGGTTGGACATTTACCTCTTTTACCCAGAGGGACTCACAATGAGCTTGGACTAATCACAGATGTACTTAACAAAGATTCATTTTCTGTGAGTCTAGGAACAAGAAAGCCATGTAGCAGAAAGAGCCAGTAATCTCTACCACACATGCGCAACTTTTGTACTTTACATAAATGATGCATACCAACACAGTCTCTCCACCTTGGTTTTCACTTTACATTGTGATAGTTCCTTATGTATATAATTCACTTATTTAAAACTTGACTGTAGGATATTTGGGTTATTTCTAGGGGATTTTTGTTTTGTTTTGCTTTTTGTTGTTGTTGTTGTTTTTCAAGACAGAGAATTTCTGTGTAGCTTTGGAGCCTGTCCTGGAACTTGCTCTGTAAACCAGGCTGGCCTTGAACTCATAGAAATCCTCCTGTCTCTACCTCCTAAGTGCTGGGATTAGAGGAATGCACCACCACTGCTTGGCTATTTCTAGTTTTTCCTCTTTTTTTAATTATTGCTTATTACAAACAATAGCTGCCACAAATATCCTTGTAAGACTAATACAAATCATTGCAATGTATTCAGACCTTACTGTGTGCAAAACGCTTTTTAATCATAGTACATGTTTGGACTCATCTAATACTCTTGCCAGGTGACAGAACTTACAGTTTCCTTATTTACAGTGACCTTAAACGTGGGCAGTTTGCCCTAGGGCCTGTCACAGTCACATAGATCTTTGCACAGTATTACACATGTGCTCCAGAAGGCTCTCTCCCCAACCAGAATTCATAGTTCTATTTGAGATCTGCTGCCTCTGTTCCGGTTGCCTTCTAGATAGGATCACACATAAGAATCTCAGTCTATTCCAAATGAACCTGAGTCCTGCACCTCTCACCTCTCACCTTTCCCACTCTGCAGATGCTGGAACTTCTCGTTCTAGCAGGCGTCCCAGCTGAAAATTCAAGTGGGAGCCTTAATAATGTCCTTCCTCCCTGCTTCACTCTCCCATCTCTGAACCTCTCTGTCCCAGCCAAGCCCTGTGTGTTCCTTACTTCTCTGCATACCCAAACTCCTGGCAGAAACACCTTAAGGGAGACAGAACTGACTTTGCTCATAAATTTGTTCCGTCATGGCAAGGAGGGTGTAGCAAAGCAGAACAATTTACATTACGAGTGCCAGAGAGCAGAAAGGGCGGGGGTTTCTTCTTTCCCCCTTTCGATTCCTGCTATGCTCCCAGCCTATGGGATGATGCCTGCCGCAGTCAGAGCACCTTAGTTCTCTCCGGAAAAGCCCTCACAGCACAGTGAGGAGCTTCTCTAATCTCTTAGGGACTTCACAGTCTAATCCCATCGACACGGAGCTCAGGCACCACAGGCCTCTTTCAAACTCCACCTTGACTCCATCCATTCTTTCCATCCCCACTTCTTCTTTCTGAACGAAGCTTTTCATTACCTCCGAGCTGAATTATTAAAAGACCTTCTTCACAAGCTGCTCTCGTTCAGAGTTATTTTCTAGGCGGAGACACTAAAAACATAGATCATATCACATTCTCCCCCGCCTCAAGCCTTTGCTTTGAAAATCAAATTAGAACTTCTGAGAGGGCTCGCTCAGGTCTGTGTGATAAGGCTCCAGATTGCCTCACCAAATGCGCACATTTCATGTCAGCTTCCGCCTCCATTTTGGCTGCGGATCCGTCAAACTTGTCCAACTTCAAGGTCTTCATTCTTGGCCCTCTTCTGAAAGGTCTCTCATCCCCCAGTGTCACTTCCGCGGTGGGGCTTTCATTGTCAACTTAACGCGAGTAGGTCTTACCAGTTATTTTCTGTCATATTTCCTTCAAAGCAGCAGTCGCAATTGGTCGTTTTTATATGCGTTTGCTTGCTGATTTTCTTTCCTCACAAAATGTAAGCTCCAGACCCATTGGGGAATCTATTCCCAGTGCCTAAAGAGGCATTTATCTTAAGGAAGGTGGTGGAGAAGAAGGCAAAGGACTCAGACATTTAAGTGATATAACAGACACAGGAATGGCATCCTATTTAAAAAAAAAAAAAAACCCTAGAATATGAAGTCACATCTGTCTGGCTCCAAAGCTCATGTTTATTGTTGCTGTTGTTTTGTTTTGTTTCGTTTTCTGTGTCATACTGACCTCTCATACACTTTACACCCATGATACTCAGCTAATTGCTCTTTTTAAATTGGGGGGGGGATTAAGACAGGGTTTCTCTGTGTAACAGTCCTAGCTATCCTGGAACTCACTCTGTAGACAAGGCTGGCCTTGAACTCACAGAGCTCTGCCTGCCTCTGCCTAGGATTAAAGGCATGCACCACCACCACCCAGCCTTTCAAAATATTTAACACATATTAATTCTGCAAAATCATGACACTCATTGGGACATTTTTATGTGTAAAGATAATGTAATTTGATGACACCATCCCCATCTCACTCTTCTTTTCCCCTGCCCCCAGTCTTATTTCTCACCTCTACCAGTCCTCCTTCTACCTTTATGGCCCTCTCCTTGAGTCCACATATTGAAGAAAATGTGGTAGTTACTTTTCTAAATCTTGTGAAATTTTTGTTTACACTGTAAAGATGTGTCTCTGCCCAAGGCACCTTCTGATTGGTTTAATAAAGAGTGCAGTGGCCAATAGCTAGGCAGGAGAGGATAGGCGGGACTTCCAGGGGGGAGAGAGAACTCTGGGAAGATGAAAGCCTGAATCGCCAGCCAGATGCATTGGGAGCAGGACACACAGTATGGAAATGAAGTAACAAGTCAGTGACAGAATGTAAATTTAAAAATACGGGTTAATTTAAGTTCCAGGAGCTAGTTGGAACCAAGTTAAGCTAAAGGCCAAGCTTCCATAATTAACAACAAGTTTCCATGTCTTCATTTGTGGGTCAGCAGTCCTAATAAGAAAGCACTACTACAAATGTCTCTTTTTTATTTGTTTGTTTTTTTGGGGGGAGGGGGTTGTTTCCTTTCTGAGACAGGGTTTCTCTGAGCAGCTCTGGCTGTCCTGGCACCCACTCTGTAGACCAGGCTGGCTTCAAACTCAGAGATCCTCCTGACTCTGACTCCCAAATGCTGGGATTAAAGGTTTACACCACCACATAGCTAGTTAATTTTTCTTAATGTGATGATCTCCAGTTCTATCTACTTTCCTATAAATGATATGCACTATGACTTTGTCCTTGTTAATGGCCAAGTAATACTCCACTGTGTAGTACATAGCACTTGGTTGTTGTGTATTTGGGCTCATTTTACTATGGACAAGAGCAGCCATAAGCCTCCTGGTAAGTCTAATATGAAAACTGAATTTGGTGCTAAACCCTCGTTTGGATTTCACACAAGAATGAAAGTGCTACTTTGAAAGCACTGGTAAAAATCCATCCGTATGTTGATTTAATTCACTGCGACACTTTTCCCCATCTGGAACTCGGATTTCTGGTTTGTGCTATCCTGTGAATAAAGTGACATAAAAAAAAACACTCGAGATTCTCACTAGAACTGAGAAATTGTCAGCAAGCTCTTTTGCTATTGCAAAACCCATCCAAGTCATGGACACTTAGTTGCCAGGAGATACCAAGTAGAAAAATCATCTGAAAGAATATGGTGTCTGAGGACAGCAATTGCCAAAAAAATTCTTCACAATCCCAAACACTTCCAATGAAACAAACAGAAAGTTTGTTTGTAATAATTTGAGATGCTCAAGATAGAGTTAACTAATAGTTCTGCTTGGATGAACCAGTGATTTGGTGGATTGGAGAAATGACTCACTGATTAAGAGCATGGATGCTTTTCCAAAGGACTGAAGTTTGATTCCCAACATCAGAACCAGTTCCGGGAGCTTTGGCGCCCTCTTCTAACCCCGACAATGCCAGGAAAGGGCAGAAACATATGCAGGCCAAACACTCACACACAATAATTAAAATAGGAACTTTTAAAGTAGTGACTTAGAGCTGGAGAAATGGTTCATGAGGAAAATGCTTGCAAGTTTAGCATGCAGAACTGGTTCTGATCCACAGAGCCCATGTAAAAACT
>LOEQ01004976.1:177164-193803 GCA_001685075.1 Bramus lutescens | reverse complement strand
GTTTCTTTATTAACCAATGAAAGTAACACATAGACAGATGATCCTCCTATATCAGGGTGACATCTCCCCTCTCTAGGTGGGGTATGATGGGGGTGAATACCGCAGGGCTTATAGATGAGTGTCCTCTATCTACAGGAGGGGTGTTAAAGTCTGACTGGCTCCAGTCCAGGTGACTGGGAAGCCAGAGAGGCTAGAGACCAAGTGGTCTCTTGCAGCAGGGATCACTGATGAGTGGTCCAAAAGAAATGAAAATAAAGAAAAAGAAAAAAAGAGAAAGAAAAATCCAAGGGACCCTGGGCACCCAGTCATGGGAGGACTGACCCTGGTTGTCTAAACACAATTTCAGCTAAGGGAAGCAATCCACAGATGAATGTCAGTGACGGGCTTAACCATAGCTATGAAGGTTGTGGTTGGGGGCTGTCTCCCCCTCCTCCCCCGAGATCAAACGTTAATTTCTCTGGTTTGGAGAAATGGTTAAGCTGACCAGAATGGGGAAACTTAGCAATTGAAGCCAGTGGTGTGCATAGAGGTCACCCTCAGGTAGATGGAACACATGGTTGTTGTGGGAAAAATACCCAGTTCCAGATCCTGAACCTGGGAGAGAAGCTCAGGGTGGGAGAATCTCCCAAGTCTCACAGCACCAATGAAATTACCTGGCATGGGTGAGAAGGAAACATGGAACACTCAACAAAGCTGCTTAGGGGTTTATTAGAGGGGGCGTGTACAGGCCTGGTGAAGTCTGGTTGCAGAGAGAGAGAGAGAGAGAGAGAGAGAGAGAGAGAGGGTGTGTCCAGCTTTTAAAAGCTGCCTAGTGCGTGCACACAGGGGTTGACATGACTACGTCCTACACAGATGACCAGGCTCATGCATGCACACAAGTGCTTAGCTGAGTCATACATGGATGATGCAACCATGCATGTGTTCAAGGGCTTAGCTGAGTCATACGTGGATGATGTAACCACACTGCACACGGGTCACACGGGGCCCTTTAACATCCCCAGGATCATTAGGCACTTCTGTCTGAGGGCTTTTCTGTACATGCATGGCCCCTAGAACCTGGAAGTGTCAGCTTTATTGTGGCTGAAATCATAACAAGTAAGAACCACAAAGGAGGGAGCTGGCGATGCCTTTCTCATGAATCCTCTCTACCACTTTGAATTTCACTTTCCATTGCATGGCTTAGCACAGCGCATGTATAAATCCTTCTATTTCACAACTATAGCATATCTTACAATTTAGTAACTGTACAAATGAATAAGTATGCTTAGCAATGTGTAGTAACAATGTAGATCAAACGACAGTGGGCTAATAACCAGTTAAAAGTCAATTAATCTCCTTAGTACAGAACACAATGATCCTAATTAACATTCCAGTTTTCTGGTTTCTCCATGAATCTATTGAGTGTCAGCTACCAGTGAAATGTCTGGCTTTTTGGATAGTCCTGCTTGACCTTCATCTTTACACTGAGCTGAGTTAGGGGATTCTATACTGCGGCAGGGAGTTCCAGGCTGTGAGTCAGGACCTCTGGATGCCAGTGATGTCTCTTCTTCCCAGGCATGTATCCATAATGTGACATTGGAGATGAGCTTCAGGAATGGAGATGACCCTGTGACCAGGCTCATCTTTGGGATTGCAAGTGAGGAGTAGAAAGATGAACTCTGATTGAGCTGTGGATTTTCAGAGAGCACATATAGGGGAACAGTCAGATTTTGGAGTTAGAAATCATTGCTGAAGTGAGTGGGGGCTTGGAACTTGAAGTTTCTGTGTGACATTCAGGTGTAAATGAGTCATGAAGGGGCCTTGAGTAAACATCTTGACAGGGCGCTGGAAGCAGTTGCTGGAGAAAGATGAACTGAAGGCAAGTGGAAATACCCTTGAAGTTCACTATGAACTCACACACACCACTGAAGTGCTGAATCATGACTCTTCTTATAGCCTCCTTTTCCTGAAGGAAAAGAGCGAAATACATCTTCAGCATTATGGTCCCAATCTTGTCCCCATGGATCTATATATTGTATTTCTTCCTCTTTTCCTGTCAGAGAAAATGTCACCTTTTCCTTATGAGGAAATTTGTAACAGTTGCTCCTCTGCCGAGAGACATGGAACCTTGCGTAAGTTGCAGACTTTTATATCACTTTCTAAATACACCCTACTCCTGGAATGCATGCTTCCTGGGGTAAGGATATGAACCCATTGCGTTGTAAGTTAGCTTAAAGCCTAAGATGACAAAAGCAGAGATGGACAGTTGATTCAAAGGTTGTGTGTGTCAATTGTATGGCAGACCTAATGAGAGTTTTGAACATCTGAAATGGAAAAAGGCTTTAGAGAGGGTGTTGACAGTCTTTCCTCCCCCAGTATCACTTATCTGCAGGCTGTCTCCTATTTCCTTTCCTTTCTTATGAAGAGACCTTGTCAATCTCACAGTGTCCCTTCTGAAGCATTACCTGATTACTCTGATGACCTATGCTATTGAAAGACCCGGATAAATTCAGACCCCTCTAGCAGAAAGAGTAGAGCCAAAAAAATATAGCAGGGAGGGAAGAACCAAAAATCTAGGTTATCTGGTTCAGTGACTCTGTTTTAGGAACTAGCTGACCATAAAGTTAGATTATAATCTTGAGAATAATCTTGAGAAACAGGGAGTTACCCCCTTGTGATTATCACTGGTATTTTTGGAATTTTCCAATGATCATTGGTATTTTTGGAATTTTCCAATGACGCCTTCCCTACCCCCTTTGGGTTATTGGGCTATGGTTTCTTCCCTTAAATACCTTTTCTCCCAGCTACTCAGGGTTGAACTCTCTACCCCTGCATGGGAAATGAGTTTCAGCCCCAGCACACTGTTTTCTGTCCTGTCAGTAAAATTTTTGTAATTGCAGCATGGACAGTCTCTCATGAGTTCCTCGGGGGGTCATGTTATCCTGAGACTTGAGTGAGAGTCTCCCCACTCCAGGAGTCTTTCACTGCAATAATCCTGGGGACAATTATTATTGGCCACATTAATGTCATTTGACAGAGAACAAAACTGAGACTCAGACATGAACTGCTTTGTCTAAGGACATGTATTTATTAAGTGGCAAACTTGAGATGAGAGTCATTACATTGACCTTTTTTCCAATCAAAAAGCAGTTGCTCATTCTTAGTTAGAACATTTCAGCAATCAGTTAAACTGTGTCTCTGATATTGGTGTATATATTGGCATTTAGGGGATGTCATTGGAAAGGTCCTAGGTTCTTCTGCTCCTGAATGAAAAACTGAGAAAAGGCACAGTTGAAACAGAAGCAGAGATGGTTTTTAACAGAAGATCCACTTCCAAGGGAGGAAGGGAGTCCAAGTAAAAAGTTCAGTTGCTCAGCAGCCAGGTTGCAGAGTGGAGGATTTTTTTTTAACTTTACCTTGGGGAAGAGATTTGGAGTTCCTTTGAATAGTGACTTTTTGTTTTTGCCTCTCTGTATTGCATTTACACATCATGTCATCATGTGTTGTACTAGGGGTGTGGGGTTTTAGCATCACAATGAGCTGTAGGTTACTCAGCAACAACTTTGAGCCTGTACCAGGGATGCAAGCTGGAGTTGGTTTAAGCCGGCCTTGATAGAGGGCTAATAGCTTGTTTCTAATTTTGCAGGAGGTCTTTCAGATCTCACAGTCTTCCCTATTTTCCTAGCACACACTCCAGTCCTGAGCTTCTGCCTTTTTAATTTTTGGTTTATTTTGAAGATTCATCTTCTTAGAATAAGGCTAACTCCTGTCCACTGTCATCTTTTCACATATTCAATGTCTCTTCGCAGCCTACCAACAATAGGGAATGTCCATTCAACATGCTCAAGGCCTTCAACTGTCTGTTGCAGATGATGTGTCCTGCAACTGTTCTGGGCTTGTCATCATCAGCTGGAACTGCCATCCGCCTTCTCATTTCTCCATGTGTCTGTGCTGTTGTTTAGCAAGGACAATGTTTCTTTCTTGTTAAATACTGCATATCCTTTGAGGGCTTAGGTCAAATGCCAGGTCTTGTGTCATTGCAGAACTCAGACTCAACTACCCAGTTCTCAATGCTGTGCACCCTTGTGGAGCCTGACCTCACTTCACTCCTGCAACCAGGCCTGCACCACTTAACACACTCAGTCCTTTGGAAAGTGGCCAGGAACCCTACCTCATTCTTCGTGCATGTGTTTATTTTATATACTTAGTAAACATATCTAATCAATGCATTTGTTAGTAAACAAGGCCAATGTTTTAGGAAAGCGGTAAAGCACAGATATATATTTAATACTCACAAGAAAGTAGACCACTTTGAGGTCTGTAGAACAGTGTTCTTCAAATTGCTTATCCCTTTCAGCTTTTTCCTATCTGACTTGATAGATTGATCTAGACTGCTTGTTGAAAGTACCAATTGCCAGCTCTAATTCCACAGCTTTTGGACTGGTATAGCACATGCACTTGAGGTCATTTGTATGCTAACCCATGCCTAGCAGCCATTGGCCTGGAATGCCGTGTGTCTTCATGAATGTTTTGATCTATACTATAAGTCAAGCTAGTTGACAATTCATAACAAAAAGGCTGCTGATTTTGGATACTTCCCTGAGGCTTACAGATGGATTCAGAGGTACTTTGTGTCATAGCACGAAGCGCATGAGTGGCATCCAAGCGGGGACAAGAGGATGTTTTGATTTCATTCTTCTCCCCATTTGACTTCTCTGTCTCTGCTACCCTCCTCCCATTGAGATTTCCTGTCTGTTGTTTTCATATTGCCATCATGTCTGCACATCCCTTTTATCTTCAAATGGATTCCTCTCCACTGCTTATTGGATGAGTATGACTACTTTCTGTATAGACAGCTCCCCCCCCACACACACACTATGGTTTCTCATTTGCCTTCTCTCTGATTTGTCACTCAGAGGCTGGCATTTGTCTCTGGCATCTAAACCTAGTGTAGTCTACCTATGAAATCCAGTGTGTGCAGAACACAGCAGTCCACTGGCCAGGTTGCTTTCAGATGTTAAATTCTCCACTGCTGAGGCAGATAAAGCTTTCCATCAGGACAGAGGCATCAGTGCGTGTTTCGCATACCCACTACTAGTTGAGTTTTCCTGCCTCTACCGAAGAAGCAGTATCCCTTGCTTTATGTATGCAATATAAGTGGCAATGAAGGTTTGTTTGCAATATAAAAAGCTCAAAATGAAAGATCACAGCTGCTTTTATTCTCAGTATTAGTGTCTCTTATATTATTTGGAGTGCTACTGTGTCCCTACCCCTACCTGAATTGCTGAATTGGCTGAGGTGCCATCTATGTCTTCCTAACGTCCATTGGCTTGACCTATTTACTTTGGGTTGCTGTCTGCCCACTACTTCTAGGGAACCTACTCACTGTTCTGGCTTCTCGCAGTCCTGGCACTAGCATGAGTGACCCCTCAACTTCCTACTCCTTATTTTAAGATTTTTTTTCCTCTGTTGGGTTATGAGACAGGATTCTTTGCTACTTTTCTGTCATGAAGATCTAGACATCACCGATTACACTCTCATTTATTGGGAGGAGGGAGTTCAAGACAGGGTTTCTCTGTGTAGCCCTAGCTGTCCTGGAACTAGCTCTGTAAACCAGGCTGGCCTTGAACTCACAGAGATCTGCCTGCCTCTGCCTCCCGAGTGCTGGAATTAAAGGCAGACGTCACCAACCCCCAGCTTATTTTTTATTTATGCTTCTCGCATACAATACATCCTAACTGAAGTTTCTGCTCCCTCCATTACTCCCAGTCCCTCACCCACCTCCCCTATCTCCCAGATCCATTCCTTTTTGTCCCTTCAGAAAAGAGCAGGCCTCCCAGAGATATCAACCCAACACAGCACTAAAAAGATACAATAAAACTAGGCACAAAGCCTCATATCAGAGCTGGGGTGAGGCAACAGAGTAGGAATAAAAGGGTCCCAAGTACAGGCAAAAGAATCAGAGATACCCCACTCCCACTGTTAGAACTCCCACAGAAACAGCAAGCTAACAACCATAGCACATATGCAGAGGACCTGGGCAGACCCATGCAGGCTCCATGGTTGCCACTTCATTTTCCATGGGCCTCTACCTTGGATCCTGGTTAGTTGATTCTGTGGGCCATGTTTTCCTAGTGTCTTTTCCCTCTGGCTCCTACAATCCTTCTCCCACATTTTGGTGGGGTTCCCTGAGTTCCTATAGATGGAGATGTCCGATATGGGCTCTCTCTGTGCCTGATGTTTGGCTGTGTTTTAAGAAGGGTTAGAAGAGAAACTCAGCGGGGATGCTAAGTGTGCTCACTGTGTTCCTTGTGTGGATGAGGAGAGGTTCTGATACCACAGCAACAAAGAGGATGACAAGCATTCATCGTCCCACAGCGCTGGATCAATCTCTGGCTATAGATGAGGTAGAATATTCACTACAGCTTTTTGTAAGAAAAGTTACATCACCCTTTCTTTGTCCACGAAGACATTGAAATTCCAAAATATTTGGCCATTGGCTTAAGGACACAGAGCTAAGAATTCACAGAAGCTGGGTAGAATTTCTTGCTGTGAAATACAGTCTCTAGCCCCCTTTCCTCCCTGCCCAGAGCCCCATGGATATGAAATGATATGTCCAGGGTACCAGGTAAATTGGTGATATTCGTGCCACCAGAATCCAGCCTAAGGGATGGAAACAACTTGGTCTATATGTCACACACACTAAGTTCTCTGGCCTCTGGTCACTCTGTGTCCAAGAATGTCAATTGAAAGTAGCACATGAGCTGAGAAGTACCAAAAGAAGAAATAACAGCAGAGAAAGGGAGATACATAGTGAGCTGAGACGAGCACCTTACTTATCACCCTTGACTTTGTTACAAAATATCTGCAAAGTACACACACACACACACACCCCACCTCACAGATCATGTTATGCTTAAGAAAACAGTGAATTAAGCCTCCCTGACTCAACCTACAGGTTCCCGAAGGGACTCACAGTGCCCTCTCTATGTTTGGTTTTGGAGCAAGTACAAAAGGTTTTCACCTTAGTATAATTAACTTTTTATCATTAATATCCTGAGAAATTGAATTGTGTTGGACATAGGTCACTATAATGAGAATCTAATGATGACGGATTACAATGCAGGCTAAGCTTTGAAAGTGTGCTAAAGGCATCACATTGCCACTGACCTATGCAAATTTCCATCTCAGTGGCCCCTATTCTTTCCTACTGTGGCATCTAGCCCCCTCCCTACTCTCCCTTCATCTCCTTAAACAATGATTCCCTCATTTTCATATTAATTGCATCACTTAACTGAGATAATGCTCCCTCTGAAATGAGCAAAGGGATGAATCACTGAAACGGGCTATTATTCTTTTTGCTTAACCAATTTCACAGACCCCGCACAAAGCACTGCCTTCATTTGGCTTCCCATAATTGCTTATCATTAGGCCCAGCCGCCCCACGAAGTACCTTTTTATTTATTTAAGTCTCATCTCTGATGGATAGAAAATGAGTCACTTGCATATCTGAGTAGCCCAGACTGTTTTGTGACCAGCTAGAGAGTGGTAGCACCCTCAAGAGAGGCTGCAAGCGGAAATGGTTCTGCATGGTCCTCTTTCCCACGGAGATTCTGGAGACACATACTGCCATCAGGTGACCTACAGGTGGAGGGTTGTAGCTCCAGAGGTTTCCCACAATTTGGAGGAGAGAGTACTTACCTCCCAGAGTAAGGTGAACAAGGCCTCTCATGTTTGCTCTTCACTAAGGACCATAGTGTCCCACATGTGGGTAGATGATTTAGTCATTGAAAATTGAACCTGGACCTTTATTTAGTAGTTTGTTTCCATCCACTAAAGCAGTATTGTAGAAGATTGCTATTCACCCTGCCATCCTCTAGAGAAAAGTGCAAAGTGAATGAGAAGGAGGGGGGCTGTACATTTTCTGAGGGTAATTATGCTGTTATCAGTTACAGCCATACTCTGAAAGGCATTAGGGAGGGTGGTCTCCTCACTACAGAAAGGAAAACTCCCATTAGCCTGTCAGGAGTTTGGGGATGACATACTCCCTGGAGGATTACAGGGAGTATATCTATGGTTTTGTTCCTGTGGATAATAGTGCCTGTCATGGGGGAGAGCTGAGCTACCCATGGGCTTGCAATGGTCTGTCATAATATTGTTTCTCAGATTTGCCTGCTCTGATTCACACCCCCTTCCTGTTTGCTCGGAGGCCTGTTATAATGTCACCTGTGCAATTTCTCCACCTTGATGTTCTGCCTTCATCAGGGTTACTCAGCATAACACTCACCCACCAATCAAGAGTATGCACGGTTGGTCTGCATTGCTTAAGCTCCTGAAATCTCTGATAGGGATGCAGCTTGTATGCTCATTCTGCTTAACGCAGAAAGGAGATGATTCTGGTGATAAATAATGGACACTTTACTCAAGGCAGGTCTTAGTCCACCGTAGACATTTGCAGGGTGTGCTTCTGACCATGCAGAAACAGCAGCCCTTCAGAGCCATTAGGAACAATTATTCTCATCCCCAGTGAAAGACTCCTAGGTGAGTTTTCTTCTGCCCTCCCAGGTGACTCTATTGCTCAACAGATGAAGGGTCATTGGTCTTGGTCTTTGCAGTTTCACTTGGCATCTTTTAGGAATTCATAATACTCTCATATGTAGCATCTTGCTAGATCCTCACCCTGACCTTTGAAACAGAGGTTGGAGAAGGCAGGGCTATTAGAGTTATTGTTTTGCAGATGAGATCCTCTGGGATGCACAAGTTAGAGAGAAAATTTGCACATAAAAAGTTAGGGATAATGAGAGGAGAATTTTCTAGGGTAGTGGGTGTGGCAGATGCATGAAGACTTAGTTAGGGTTTCTATTGCTTTGAAGAAATACTGTGACCAAAAGACAAGTTGTGGAGAAAAGGGTTTATTTGCCTTACACTTCCACATCACTGTTCATCATTGAAGAAGTCAGGACAGGATCTCTAGCAGAGCAGGAACCTGGAGGCAGGGGCTGATGCATAGGCCATAGAAGAGTGCTGCTTACTGTCTTGCTCTTCATGGCTTGCTCCAGCCTGCTTTCCTATAGAACTCAGGACCACCAGGGCAGGGCTGGCATCACCCACAATGGGTTGAGTACTCACCCATAAATAACTAATTAATAAAATGACTTAAAGCTGGATATTATGGAGACATCTTCTCAATTGAGGTTTCCTCCTTGACATAACTCTAACTGATGTCAAGTTGATGGAAGACTAGCCAGCACACCTGACCCCTTGTGAACTTGATTTACAAACATCTCCCTATTAAGCCACAATCCTTCCTTTCTTATTTTCCCCCAAGATTTCACATTAAAATCATAAATAACTTTAAAAGCCCACAGTATTTACAAATTCAAACACAATAAAATTCCAGTCTTTAAAATATACAATCTCTTTAAAAATCCAAAGTCTTCTTAAAACTCAAAGACTCTCAACTGTGAGCTCTAGTAAAATAAAAAATTAAATTCTTTCTTACTTCAAGAGGGTATAGTCACAATTAGATCAAAGCAAAACCAAAGTCTAAAAGTGTAAATAACTCAGCACCCATTGTCTGGATTCACTCACCATCTTCTGCTCTCTTCCAAGGGGCTTGGGTCACTTTTCTGGCTCTATGTTCTATAGCACACAGAGCTTGTCTTCTAGGCTCTGGCTGACTCCACTCAACTGCTGCTGCTCTTAGTGGTCATCCCATGGTACTAGTGTCTCCAAAATGTTGGGGCTTTCTGCAGCAACTGGGCTGTACTTTCACCAATAGCCTCTTGTAGGCCTGTATAGTGCCAACCCTCAACATCTCTGCGTGACCCCTTCAGTGCTGCGCCTTCAACTGCCACTAAGGCTTCACATTCACCAGTGGCCTCTCCTGGCCTCAGCTGCTCTCCATGACTCCTTCATGCCTTCAAAACAAGTACCACCTGGGTGACTTTTACACTACCAAGTTAAGTTGCTAGCACAAGACACAATCTTAGTCAGTTCCAGAAAACAACTTGAACATGCTGGCCCACAGGAAACACTGCCCAGAAGATTTCACTTCAGTGATGCTGGTCTGTAGGCAGAGGCTGCTTGTTCATTCCCCACTGCCCACACCTGAAATAGTCACACAAAACTATATTAATTAAAACACTGCTCGGCCTATTAGCCCAGGCTTCTTATTAACTAACTCTGGCATCTTAAATTAGCCTGTTCCTATTATTCTGTGTATCACCACAAGGTTGTGGCTTACAGGGTAAATTTCCAGCATCTGTCTCCTTTGGCAGCTTGATGGCGTCTCCCTGACTCCACCTTCTTTTCTCCTCTATCTCTGCTTGGAATTACTGCCTTGCTCTATTCTGTGCTGACATATGCCCAAAGCAGTTTTGTTACTAACCAATGGTAATAAACACATTCACAGCATACGGAGGGGAATCTCACATCACCACTCCTTTTATGTCTAAATGACAAGGAAGGTTTTAACTTTAACATAGTGAAATTACATATAATGAAACAGGTATCAAGCAAGAATTACATTTACAACATTTACATCTTCTTTATCTTTTATCATAATTAAGGAAAACTTCAATTATAACTATCTATTCCTCAACTCCTTCAAAGATGCCAGAAGGACATAATATAACCTAAGTTAACAGGAAGTGCATTGTAAGCAACTTCCAAAACTCTACAAATGACAAAAACATTTCACTGCCTTGGTAGTCACCCAAAGTTCTTATTTTTTTTATGTTGCCACTTTGTGTTTTTGTCTTCTTTCTTTCTTTCTTTCTTTCTTTCTTTCTTTCTTTCTTTCTTTCTTTCTTTCTTTNCACACACACACACACACACACACACACACACACACACACCACAGGATAAGCATGGTAGATTTCACATGCTAATATACTTTATAGAATCCATTAAAGATAAGTAGAAATATTAAATAGAAAACAAGCATTCAGACATATAAATATAAAGAAAAAGAATAGAGATATTTTGAAATGTATGTATACATGTGTCTCAATTAGAAAAAGGTCTCTTCCTTCATGGATAGAACTAGTCCCTGGGGCCTGGCTTGGAGCTTCATTTCCCTCAACATCCATCTTGCAAGCTATCCAATGATACCTTTCTGCACACAACCTATTTCTGTCTCAGGAGCAACATTATCTGTTTTTTTCTCTGGGCTAGTGTAGCGTTCATTACTTTCCTCATGGTATGTGGCTGTCTTTTTTTAATCCAGTATAAAAAAAGTTAGTCAATGTCCAAGTCTGAGTTTCCCCAGACATTCCCTCCCTGCCTGGATAAACAAATGTGTCTGAGTAAGACCGTCTTCAACTGAAGTGAGCCACGTCTGACAATCATGTCATGAAGGACACTTTGCTTTTGCTTTTGTTTCTAATCAACTGTATTCCTGTCACTGCTCAGTAAGACTTGGGACAATTTTGTTGGTGCTTTGAAAATTAAACTTTTCCCCCTCTTTGGGTAGGTAGCTAATAACTAGAAGCAAATAATTCACTCACCATGTGCCAGAAACAGCGACAATTATTTTGTTCTCCTTTTTCTTTGTAACTTGGAAATGAAAAGAGGAAAAAGTAAAAAAGACAGCTAAGATATTATTTGATTTTCTTGGGAAGACACAGACCATCTCACAAGCATTATAGGAGGTTGTTAGCCACTCAGTATGGATGCTAGGAACACCTAACCACTGAGCCACCTAAGCTCCTGCTGATTGTTTTTCAAAGAGGAGGTTACACAATAATTTTTATTTGCAGTTCAAGGAGGACAGTCTTATGTATCCTTTAGTAAAATATTATAATCATATTCCTACCATTGCTCCTTTTCTACTTCCCTTTGCTCCCCTCCTCTCCTTCCTTACCCTCTCTTTTCTACCCTAACCCTAACTTCTGCCTTGTCTTATGTTTTTTCCTTCCCTTGGTGTAGATGGAATCCAGAGCGTTCCATGTGCCAGATAAATGTTCTGACAAAGAACTACAACCTCACTTATGTATCATCTTTTTCAACACGAAAAAATGTCCTACTTTACTGTCCTGTCTGAAAGGAATAAATTCAGCAGGTTTCCTATAATGAATGCTTTATGGTTTTTCTACTGCTGGAGGAAAGAGTGCACCAGAGACTGTCTTAGCTAGCCTACCTGTACTCATCAGTTTAGAACACATTATTCATAGCTTTTGTTATTGGGAGGTGGTTCAACAAACCCGTGAATGTCATCACTTGTTGACTGAGGTTTCTGTCCCGCCCAGTCCTGCAGCCATTCAGTCCCAAAGAAACAAATAGAGGTCTACATTAATTATAAATTGGTTGGCCTATTAACTCAGGCTATTATAACTCATAACTTATATTAATTTTTGTCTGTGTTAGCCATGTGGCTTGGTACCTTTCATCAGCAAGGCAGTCTCATCTTGCTTCCTCTGTGTCTGGATGACAACTGCAGACTGAATCTTTCCTCTTCCCAGAATTCTCCTGTTCTCATTGCCCCACCTCTATTTCCTGCCTGGTTACCCCACCTATACTTCCTGCCTGGCTACTGGTCAATCAGCGTTTTATTAAACAAATACAAGAAACAAATCTTTACAGAGTAACACCATTGTCCCTCAGCAATCACTTGGGGAGCACAAATACACTCATAATCTAGCCCTGGGACATAAAGAATTGCAGCCCAAACATAGGCATATGAACACATTGCTTCTTCCACCCTTGCTATGCCTACATGAAGTAACAATATAAATATTATAAATATATATGTATGAATGTATATAATTTGGAAAATTGGTGAAGGTTCCTGCCAAAATGATTTTTATTAAATTTACCATTTAAAAATGTCTTTAAATGATTGCATATTTTAAATAAACAGGGTATCCCACTTAGAAAAATTTCCTAAGTAACAATTATAGTTCTCATGTGGAAATGTAAACAAAAAGATTGTGAGTAAGGCACAGAGGAGATGGAAGGAAAGAATGAGTGAACTGTTTAGAGCACCCTTGGTGCTCACTCCAGGTTGGCCCAGTTTAATCATATGACATAGGCTGGCTTAGATCATCTACAATTTCCTAGCTTGGTTTCAGAAAGTGCGGTTTTCTTTTAATCCATCAATCTTCTTCACTTTTCTCCTGCCCTCATTTTCAATTAATTTATTACATAAAGGTTTATAAAAGTATACCTATTTGAAACTTTCTTTGATCAAAACTATTTTTGAAATGTGATACACACCTGTAGTCAGTCTAAGCTGCCAATGCAGCAGGAGGAAGGCTCCAGCTCAGGAGCTCAAGGTTTATCTGGGCAACACAGCAAAGCAGTGAACTATCTTCTCAAGAAAGGCAATGAAGCCAATGGTTATTGTAAAATCAACCTGTCTTCCATGTGGCCAGAAAACAATAATAGAGGGCAACCCTCTGAGCCAGAAACTCTAATTGAGACATGCACTTCCTTAGTTCCTCAAAATCATAGTTACCACTGAAGTCTGCCTCTCTAGAGCAAAGGGACAATTTATAGTCGAATACCTCTACAGATGCCATGAAATTGATTTAAAAGAATTTAAAAACAAGAAATGTTTACAATTATGCATTAAACAATAGATAATAATCATTAATACTAGGCTATGTACTCTCTATGAAGTTTACACTTTAAAGTTAAAAACATGTACCAGGCACTTGACATGGTTTATATGAGTTGCAGAGCCTTTTCTTCCATTGGTGGTGAAGACTTGAAAAACATCTAGCTTTTCTGCTATGGTTCCATCCACATACCCAGGCATGACTCTAACAAGTTCACTCTGGGAAACCAGGGAGTTTTGAGGCTGACAGAGCACAGGTAGGGGTTGCTTACAGGAGCATGGGTGATGAAAAGTACTCAGCCAGCAGGAATGATGGGTCTCTCATAGCCTCTTCCACGGAGCGCTCTTTCCTGCTAGTGATCCCTGGTTTGTATTGTTGCCCTTCCCCAAGACCAAGTGCAGTTAGGGATGAGTTGTATGTCCATTGTGGTATGGATAGCTGAATAGTCGAGGGTTTATGACCACCTGTGAAGGAGTGGAAACACTCTTCGTAGATGAAGATGGCCTTGTGCAAGAGGGAACAGGCAGACTTCTGAAGGTTAGCAGTGGTTTGCTGGGAAGAGAGTCAGGTTAACACATACCCAAGATGAAAAACTGCCACTCTGATGAACCCTGCTAAGCCTGATACCGTTGTACTGTATCATAAACAGTGCCAACACCCATGCTAAACTGCACTCAATCTGTCTGCTGCTGATTGAGTGGAGAACATTTGTTTTCAACTTCGGGTCTAAACAAGTGACTTCCTGACATTTTTATTTAGTTGCTCTTAGTTTCAAGAAGTCACTGCAGGTGACTGTGTTGTGAAAGCAAGTTCAAAGGGAGAGTAGCAAGGTGACAAGTGAGACACTATGGAGGCTTGGCAGGAAATCACAGCCATGGTGGAAAAGGCATAGGTGCACAGCCAAATGGAGCTGAGAAAGAGAAAGGAGCTGATCAACAGGAGCCACTGTGGGAACTGAAGGCAGTGGGAAGAGGTATCATATAGGCTAAGGAGTATGACACTGTTATTTCGGCACACACTACATGATTAACATCTATTTAGTGATTAATATCTGTCCAGTGATTTAATAATTAGATGGATCAAAACAGAGGAGTGTAAGAATAAAACAAAGTAATTTCTAACTTTTTATTTCAAAACATGTACAGTGCCTATCGTAAGTCAGGGGCTCCATAGATATTTGTTTAAATGTTGGTTAAGAGAACCGTGTGTTGTTTTACACACAGATAACACTAGCCCTCAGGAAAGTGAATCAGGATAATCAGTTAGAGACTAGCCATTGGTTTCATTGCAAGACTCTCTCAAAAGAAAGGACTGATTTCTGAAGTGGTTGCACAAGTTTGCATTCCCACCAAAAATGGATGAGTGTTCCCCTTACTCCACAACCTCTCCAGCATAGGCTAGCATTGGTGTTTTTGATTTTAACCATTCTGACATGTGTAAGATGGTATCTCAAAGNGTTTTGATCTTAGCCATTCTGACAGGTGTAAGATGGTATCTCAAAGTTGTTTTGGTTCGCATTTCCCTGATTGCTAAGGAGGTTGAGCAAACCTTAAGTGTCTTTTGGCCATTTGAACTTCTTCTGTTGAGAATTCTCTGTTCAGTTCAGTTCCCCATTTTTTAATTGGGTTAATTAGAGTTTTAATGTCTGGTTTCTTCAGTTCTATATATATTTTGGAGATCAGAGCTTTGTCTGATGTGTCAACTCAAAGTTCTTTTGTACCATTGGGGCATCCATGCTTAGCCTACAGGCTAGGCCCAGAGTATCCATCGGACTTTTCCATGAAGTAGGAAATTTGAAGATCTGTTCTGCCTTGTACTGGCAAAGTTCATCAGATCACTGGTCTTTTCTTAACCCCCTCTATTTTTTTTTAGCTTCAGCTAACCACCATCAATTGTTCCAGGACCACAAAGGCTTCACTTCAATGGTGCTGGTCTTTGGTTAACTGCACCCACCTCTTTAGCCCCTGCTGACTAGAATGACAAAATCCTAATTCAAAGTAGCAAATAGCCCTGGTAGAATCTTTAAACTTCCCTCTGAAACTTCATGAGCCAGGTCTCCATCTTATGCAACACTCTCAAATTCTGCTCTTCCAAGCTCCTGCAGAACATCCCACTGAGATCTCAACTCAGTGTCCTTTCTAGCCCAAAGTTACACACTCCTTCAACAATCTTTCTCAAACATGATCAGGTCTGTCAAAACAATATCACAAAATCCTGGCACTAACTTGTCTTAGAATTTCTTTTGCTGAAATAAAACATCGTGACTAAAAGGCATGTTGTGGAGGAAAGTGTTCGTTTGCCTTGTATTTCCATTCATTGAAGGACATAAAGACAGGAAATCCAACAGGGCAGCAACCCAGAGGTAGGAGCTGATGCAGAAGTCGTGGAGGAGTGTTGCTTGAAGGCTTGCTCAGCCTGCTTTCTCATAGAACCCAGGACCACTAGGCCAGGACTGGCAGCATGCACAAAGAACTAAGCCATCCCCTCATCAATTGCTGATTAAGAAAATGTCATACAGAGCCATAGCCAGCTCAGTGCCTCCCTGCATGAGCAGACAGGTACCACTATGATGAACAAGTGTGTGGAGGAGAACTGGTGGAGAAGGAGAATCGGAGTGGTTTGTGCATTGTAGAGAGAAGTGAAGACACCATGGCAGTGAGGAACAGGCTGATATGGGTGGCCTATGCTGCCATGTGCATCCATTACCCATTGTGTCCCTACTAAAGCTAGGCTCTGTGATGATGTCTGTGGCCCTGAAGACCATGCGGATGCATGAGGTCTGGGCTGCCATCAGAGGCTATGTTGGTATCCAGAGATATGCTGATCTGAGTGGCCTGCAATGCCACTTGAGGCCATGCTGATGTCTGGACCAAGCTGAGTTAGAAAGACATATCTCGGTCTGTGTGGTCCTACAGCAGCCAGGGTTTGTTTGTTTTTCTTTGTTTTGCATTTTATTTCTTTTTTATTTATTTAAAATTTTCACCTCCTCCCATCCTCCCATTTCCCTCCTACTCCCCCCTCCCCTCCCCCTCGCTCTCCAGACATAAGAGAAGTCAGGGTGCCCTGCCTTGTGGGAAGTCCAAGCCCCCCCTCCATCC
>LOEQ01004976.1:134431-165662 GCA_001685075.1 Bramus lutescens | reverse complement strand
TTAAAATAAATACCCCTTTAAATCCCAACTGGTGTGGGATTGTTAATGACTTACGCCTTCACCTATCAATAAATCCATCTATTTCTTACATTTTTTGATTTTGTGGATTGCAGGTTTTTGAAGTATGACCTAATGATTCCTTGAGCTTTATCAATGTCTGTTGTTATGTCCCCTTTTCATTTCTGATTTTGTTACTTTGGATATTCTGTCTTTGCCTTTTAGATTGTTTGGATAATGGTTTTTCTACCTTGTTGATTTTCTCAAAGAACCAACACTTAGTTTCATTTATTCTTTGTATTGTTCTTTGTTTCTATTTTATTGATCGCAGCATTCAGTTTGATTATTTCCTGTTGTGTATTCTTTTTGGTTGCTTTTCAGGTGTTGCTGTTAAGTCTCTGGTATGAAAATTCTCTAATTTCTCCATGCAAGCACTTAGTGCTATGAAATTTCCCCTTAATGCTGCTCTCATCGAGTCCCATATGTTTGGGTATGTGGTGCATTCATTTTCAATGAATCTTAGAAAGTATTTAATTTGTTTCATTATTTATTCCTTGATCCAGTGATAATTCAGTTGAAAATTGTTCAGTTTCCATAATAGACATTGGTGTAGTATGAAAGCTTCATGTTACGTTGGAAAAAAAAAAGAACATTGTTTAGAGTCCAAAGACTTGGGACTTGAGACAAAGTCCCAAATGTTAGCTATGTGCTTCAGATAGTTGGTTGTGCTTGGGAAATTTATTTTCTAATATACAGAATGCCTTCTTTTGACATCATATGGTTATTATTAAGGTTATACAATCAATATATAAAACATCCCAGTTTTTAAAAATAGTTTTGATTAGAGCCACTACCTCTTTGCTGTCACTTAAGTCATGTTGTATAATAACAGGAGCCAAGTACATGAGCTTTGGATTATTATGGTTTGTGTTTAGTTAGGGAACTCTGGAGGAAGAGAACTAATAGAATGAATATAAAGTAAAAAGAGATTTATTAGGTTGACTTACATTATATGTCTGTATAGTTCAACAACTCTAGTCTTATAGGTTGAGAACCTGTTATTTGCTAAATCCACAATTCTGGGTTATCAGCACTCTCAGTCTGCACTGAGGGCCTAGAGGATTCCTGGAGAAATGCTGATATTGGTCTATGTTAGGATTCCAAAATTTTGTCTTAATATCAGGGAGGAAATGTAGCAACACAAAGCAAAAAATTGACAAACAATGAGAATGTAGGCAAGCATGCAACTGCAAGAAGCTTCCTCTTTCTACCTCCCTTCTAACCTGAGTGCCACCAGAGGGTATCGCCCACATTTAAGGTAGGTCTTTCCATTCCAAATAATGGATTCTAGATCTTGTCAAGCTGACAACTAATATCAGTATCAGTTGCTTAGCATTTGAATGAGATCTGAGGTAAGTCTGGGATACATGAGATTCAGGCTTCCGGAAGTGGATCATTATGTTAGGGAATATCAATACTGGAAACATTAAAGTTTAACTTACTGTAAGCCCTCTTAACACATAGAACCATACTAGAAGGTAGTTTTGAGAAGTTATTTTCTGTCTTCAGATATAATAGTTCTAGCAATGAGGCCTAACATAGAAAGGTACCTTATGTATGAGCATGGAGCACCATGCCAGAATTCTTGTTGTTTAGATGTTACACAGGTCTTGTGTAGGTAACCATAGCTACTGTGAGTTTGTCATTGCAGCAGTAGCGCCATTCCAGCAACAGGTTTACTATCAGAAGTCTGCGTGTAAGCACGTAGAATGTCAGTGGTAGAAATGTCTGGGAGAGACACTCAGAGAGAGAGCTGGGTAGACTGAGTCTTTAGACAGGAACAGCAAAAAGCCCAATGAGGAAGTAGAGAGGACACTTCAAGCAGAAGGAAAGCACTGAGAATATAAATACATTAGTGTGTGTCACACTACAAGATTTCAGTCTTTGATGAACATTAAAGGCCAGACAAGTATAGAATGTACTGGATAGATCTATCAGACAGGAGCCAAATAGGTCTTGGGGAAACTCTATGGACCAGAAAGGAACTTAGAATTTACCCTACTGATATAATTTAGTAGATATGCGATATAGTCTATTTGCTACTGGAATGCTTTTCCTTCTACTGAGAAGAAATCTGCCACCAAGTAGTTTCTGTCCCATGTTTCAGTCCTGGTCAAATATCAAAACATTGCTATTTGATTTATTTTCTCCCCTGAGCCAAACTTTGCATCTTTGCGTGACGTGATTGCCAGACTCCTTACCTTCATTGTGCTATCTAACACCACCAAGGACAGAGATAAGACATTTGTAGAAAGACAGGGTGTCAGTGTTGTGAAAAGGGAATAACATAGTCTTGGACATCAAGAACCTGGACACATTGCCTCCACTATGATAGTCATCTTTGTGTCACTGGAATGAATCTGACACAGATTCCATATGAACTGAAGAGCAGGTTAGTTTTGCCTCTGATTCTAGAGGTCCATGTGCAAGACCTGGTGCCCTCATTGTTTCTGATCTCTGGTGATGGTGACACATCAAAGTGGAATAAAGTATTGGAATTCAAGCTTACATCTCAAGCCAAGAGGTAGAGGGACAGCATGTGATGAGTGAGGAGGATCTTCTATGTAGTGTCACCTCTTGTCCTGGTTAGTTTTATGTCAACCTGATGCAGTCTAGTATTATCTGGAATGAGAGGACTCAGTTGAGAAAATATTTACATATGATTCCCAGTTGACAAGTCTGTGGAGGCATTTTTTGAATAGTGATTGAGATTAAGAGGGCTCAGAATGCTGGGTGCAGGTCTACACTATGGACATGTGGTCCTGGACTTATAAAAATAGCAGGCTGATTAAACCATGTAGAGAAATCCATGAAGAGCAAGCCAGTAAGCAACATTCCTCTGGGGTCACTGCTACAGTTTCTGCTTCCCATTCCTTGAGTTTATTCTTTAGCATCCCTCAGTGGACTGTGACCTTGGGATATGTAAGCCCAAAATGCCCCTTTCTCCCTGAAGTTGCTTTTGGTAATGGTCTTTACTGCAGAAATGGGAAGCAAAGTAGGACACTTCTGAAAAGTTCCTTCCACCCTAGGAATCAATCCTTTAACACACAGGCCTTTAGTGGATATTTGTCATCAAAACTTCAACATCCACCAAGATTCTGTGGAGTTACCATTTTCTATATGAATTCAGTTCCTTATTCAAATTCAGGTCTGTTTTTTTCAGTGCTTCACTGATTTCAAGAAATGTTGAAAATCTCCCAAAATTGCTATCTCATCTTTGGAATTTCCTTCCTATGTTCAGTGTCTTTCTCATATTTCTGCAATTATATGTCTTATGTTTGAATGTCTATGTCAATTTCATGTCTAGTGTAGTTCTTGGCAACTGCTGAGTGGCCACAAAATATTTGTTGAATGAATGAGTGAACCCACAGCCTGGAAACACTCAGCACTTTCATGACTTCTCTCTTGTCTTTAAACATTTATAAGAATGATTTATTAAAGATTGATGGAATCAACAGGACAGGGCAACAGTTTTCTGCTTTGCTTCCCTCCTTTGTCCCTGTCCTCAAGTACTTCTCCCTCCATTGTTTACAGGAAGCTGCAAACTCTTTATTCTCCATAAAGGAGGTTGATTATGGATTACCTAATTCTTAGGATTGTATCTGGTATTAATCAGTTTGAGAACCATAATGCATTAATTACCATTCTTGTTTCTGTGGCAAAATGTCTGATGAATGGAAACTGAGGAAGTAAGGGCTTATTTTGGCTCACATGATCCATCATGGCAGTAAGAGCTCAAAGTGGTGGATCACACTGCATGTGCAGTCAGGATGCAGAGGGAGAGATAAAAGTCAGTACTCATCTTGTTTTCCCCGTTTTGTTGCATCCAGACCCCTGCACATGGAATGTTGCCCCCTGCATTCAAAGTGGATCTTCCCATCTCAATTAATCGAATCTAGAAACTCCCTTAAAGACATGTTCAGAGGTTTCTCTCCTAACTACTGCTTCCAAATATTGTTAATAGCCAGCATTAAACCATCATAAATGGTATATGTTTCTAAAACTTCCTAGAATGGTTGACTGCAAAAGACCCTTATGGAATCACTGAAGGGGTCTCAGGAGATTCTGTGATCTGAAACTACCATGCTACAGAAAGTACTAATGGAAGAAAGGGCTCATCCTGGTTAAGATCACAGAGAAATAATATTTTCTCTGTTGATACATTTCAAAATTATTTAGTATGAAATGGGCTTTTAAAATAGGGACAGAGAGGGAGAGCAATGAAAGAGATGTCTTAATAGACAGGGTCATTATGGGGTTAGGGAGAAACCTGGTATGAGGGAATCCCAGAAATCCACAAAGATGACCCTAGATAAGACGCCTAGCGACAGTGGTGAGTGTGCCTGAACTAGCTCCCTATAATCAGATCGATGACTACCTTAGCTGTCATCTTACAACCTTCATTGGGTAACTGATGGAAGCAGATGCAGAGATCCATAGCCAAGCATTTGGCTGAGCCCCAGGAGTCCAATCGAAAAGAGGGAGGAGCGATTATATGAGAATAGCGGGGTCAAGATCATGATGGAGAAAACCACAGATACAGTTGACCCAAGCCTGTGGGAGCTCTAGACGGATAGTTAGGGACCCTGCATGGGGCCTGGAACCAAAATAGGCCCTCTGTATGTAGGTGACAGTTGTGTTGTTTGGTCTGTTTGTGGGATCCTTAGCAGTGGGACCAGGGCTTGTCCCTGGAATATAATCTGGCTTTTTGGAACCCAGTTCCCTATGGTGGGGTGCCTTGCTTAGCCTTGATGTGGTGGGGAGTGGGGCTTGGTTCTGCCTTGACCTGATATGTCTAGCTTTGTTGATTCCCAGGGGAAATACCCTTTCTGTGGAGTGGTTTGGGGAGGATAGAAAAGAGATGGGGGGAGAAAATTGGAGGAAAGGAGAGAGGAAAACTCTGGTTGGTATGTAAAATAAACCAAAAATTTAAA
The DNA here is from genome assembly GCA_001685075.1 of Bramus lutescens. NCBI lineage: Eukaryota > Metazoa > Chordata > Mammalia > Rodentia > Cricetidae > Bramus > Bramus lutescens. Next base: position 160,671 of record LOEQ01004976.1, on the reverse strand, counting down.
ATAAAAAGATGGATTTTATAAACTTGGAAATTAGTACTTCTATAATAAATTAAAAGAAGTACTGCTCCCACTCAGAGGGTATTTGGGAATTTCTAAGGCTGTCTTTAGTTTTTGTAGAACTAGAATTAGAATACTATATCTATATAGCAGGAACAGGTCAAGCATTTAGTGTTCTGAAGACATCCTTGATCAAAGAGTTATCCTGTCCAAAAAGTGTGGCACAATCCTTGGTAAATTCTATTCTTTGTTGTATCTCCCACAAGTTGGATTTCTGGCAGATCGTAGTCCCTCATGTTGGGGCATGATCATACCCACTGATTAAAGGAGAATAGGAATATCATGCTTGGTGGCAGATGCTTGCTTCATTCTTAAATGCTTGAAATGAAATACACTGGAATGAAGAAACTTCTTTCTCTATTAACCTTTTGCAGCATTTATAATGACTGTGTTAAATCAAACCTCATTACAATGTAATGAAGCCTGACTGAAATACTACAGGTATAATGCTGAGTAATTTCATAAATTATTAAATGGTAATTGAGAGTAATATGGCAGAATACATTTTACTCTTGAGGGGAAAATACATACGTCTTTGGAGAGAAATGAAGTAAGCTAAAGAGTCCTTAAGAAACAGTCAGAGGCAGGGCAGAGAGGAGAAATGAAACTCCTGGGTGTACTCACTAATGTTTGGTGTTATGTTAAAACATAGCATTTTGATATCAGAAATTTTCTGGTATGTTAAGTGACATGACCCCTTCCTTCTTGTTATGCAAGCACCTGACTCCACTTATTTCCTGTATCTGGGGACAGGTCACTGAAATTCAAAGATGAAATTCAAATTATTATTATTTTTATTTAGAATTTTTTCATATAATGTATTTTGATCATATTTCCCCCTCCCCAACTCCTCCCTGGTCCTTCCTATACTCCTACTCATTCAACTTCACGAACTCGCTCATTTCAAAAAAACAAGACAAAATAGAAAATCTCAACAAAGAGAAAGGCCAGTAAGAGAAAAAATCTACCAAAACCAAACAAAAAGCACAAACACACATACACACACATACTCACACAACAAGTCCATTTTGTGTTGGTCAATTACTCTTGGGCATGGGACCTGTTCTGAAGTGATTGATATACCCAGTGTCACCCTATTGTAGAAAACTGATTTTCCCTTTCCCAACAGGTATAAATTTCAAATGGCCTCTTTGTTAAAGGTGGGATTTTGTGTGTCCACTTCCCTTTGTTAGTGCTGGGATTTTGTCTGGCTTGACCTTGTGCAGATCTTGAGCATACAGACACAGTTTCTGTGAGTTCTGCACATGTATCAGTCCTATTGTGTCTGGAAGACATTGTTTCCTTAGAGTCATCCATCATCTCTGGCTCTTACAATCTTCCTACCTCCTTTCTATGTAGACTGCCAAACCTCAAGAAGAGGATTTTTTAAAGACATCCCATTTAGAGTCAAAGGTGCCATGAGCTCCCATTCTCTGCACATTGTCCAGTTGTGGGTCTCTGTGTTAAATACCATTTATACTGGGAGAATATAGCATTATAAAGAGATAAAGGAGAAACTACAATAGGAGGATTAAATATGGAGTGGGCTGGGGGTGCAGGGTAACGGATAAATTATGTGGAAGGATGACTAACACTAATAGCCCTTTGAAAAGTCATATGGAAACCTATGACCATATTGTCCTGAAATATAAACACACATGCACATGCACATAGGGAATATATATACATATATGGATATGGAATTTAAATAGTCACTGTATAATGGAGGAGATAATTTCCCAACTAGACACCTTATGCCATCAAGTAGTTCCCTGTGCCAAGAATGGGCTATATATTGTTTTCTAGAAGGGTCTTATAGAACCAGTTCCCCAAACATCACCAACTGTTGCCAATATTGGTTATCTGATGATACGGTCATTTTGCGCAAGACACAACTTATGTCATCAAACTCATTTCCTGCCAGACTTATACTCAAGTTACTTAACCATTTTCATTTCTACATTTATTTTCTTCTTTATAAACATTTTAAAAATCAGTGTGTGTGCCTGTGAGTTTGTGTAAGCAAAGAGGGATGCTTAAAAGAAATCCCATACTAGCTCAGAAATGAGAATAATAGAGGGTTATTTATTTAGGGGTAGACTCGCAAGTCACAAAGCCTCTGCTGGAACAGAGAACAGCAACTCAATTCTGCAGCCAGAAAAGAGGCCTGATATGTGCTTTACATCAGTGAACATAGTACAGGAGGCCATGCCCAAGTAGGAGAGTGACTTGAAGGCTATTGGCTGTAGGAATTCCTATAGCACCTCCCCCTTTTGTTTAAATGAGAGAGTTATAAGCCTAATACAAAGTTATATACAATAAGAACAAATATATTAAGCAAGAAACATGTGATAAGTTTTTCAATATCTATCCAATCCTAATGAGTTTAAGTCTTGTATAATAAATAACTTGGCCAAGTCAAGAGAGGAAAGTAACTACACCCCTTCCTCCAACATGTAAGTGTATGCTGCCTGTGTGTGAATACCTGTAGAATTCAGAAGAGGGCTTAGATCTACTGACACTAGCATTACAAGCAGTTGTCAGCCATCTGATTTGTGTGTTGGGAGCCAATCTTGGGTATTTTGGAGGAGCAGGAATTGCTCTTAATCACTGAGTTATCTCTTCAGCCCCTAAAAATTTATTTTTGTAAGTATATTTTTATAAACTCAGATGCAAATTTATTATTGTTATTATTAATATTGTGCATATGTGTGCATGACATACATATGTGAGTAGACTTGCAATGCTGGTGGTTGGTAGTTATAGGTGTCGGTAGATGGAAATCTACTTCAAGGGTTGAGGAACACTCTGTTAAGCTCAAGTGAGGAAATTCTTGATGAAAGGTAAGCTACAGTGGTCAGATATGACCCAAGGGTGTGTAGAATTGTTTCACCTAGTGTAGATTGTCAGAATATGTTGCAGGAGGGCCCACTTGTTTGTCCCGGCCACCTGGATAGCTTAGCCTCAAATAACCAGACAGAAACTCCATTAATTAAATCACTGCTTAGCATATTAGCTTTAACTTCTTATTGGTTAACTCATATTAATTTAACCAATTTCTATTAGTTTGTATATTGCCATGTGGCAGTGGCTTACCTGCAAAGATTATAACTGGTGCCTGTTTCATGCAGAGGATCCACGGCGTCTCTCTCCTACTCTGCTTTCTTCCTCCCAGCATTCAGTTCTGTCTTCCCCGCCTACCTAAGTTCTGCCCTATGAACTAGGCCAAGGCAGTTTCTTTATTCATTTACCAATGAAAGCAACACACAAACAGAAGGAACTCCTACACCAAGGATAGGGTTAAAAAATGGAGTTATGAAAGGAGAATTCTGAGTGTTTATGAGAAACTCTAAGGAAACAACACAGGAGTCTTGAGACCTCAGCTTCTTCAAAACATGGAATTATTCTTGGAATGTGTTTTCATGCTCCTCCCAGGTGTAGTGGAAAGGAGTGAGTTTACTTAGATTATTCATTACGACTAACGATTATTACTTCTTTATATGCCTCCTTGGAAAAACATGTTTTTGCCAGATGTGGCTTGTCTGCCACAAGTGTCTTGTCCTTGTGATTGTACACTTAACTCACGTGAGTCTTTTCAGCCCTCAGAGTATAAATTATCTATTGCTCTAAAGTTGGTAATTGCTTGAGACTTTAGTTTGCCTCATTTATCAGTTCCATTCTTTTATGTCCCTGTGCCTCTATATGGGTGAACAGCCAATGATCAGACAGTAGAGGTGAAGAAACTGAGTCAGAATTCTGGATATAACTGAACTTCAAGGACAGAGACACAAGTCCAAGGTTAAGCCTAGATAAGCAGAGGGCTCAGAGGAACCTGAGAAAAGTCTGATCAAGGCGAGAAACCTACCAATGTTACCGTTTCTTTTCTAATATCAAAAAAGTGTTCAGCGTTCCATCTTTCATACCATAATTACCATAGGTTTATTTTAAAGAGAGGGATAGGAATACATGCTCCATCAGTCCCAGTCCAGCTGGCCTTGGTGAGCTCCCATTAGATCAAACCAAACTCTCTGAACGTGGCTGACAAGGAGAGCTGACTGAGCAGCCAAAGGCAATGGATCTGGGATTTGATTCTACTCCATGTACAGGCTGTGTGGGAGCCTAATCTGTTTGGATGCTCACCTTACTAGACCTCGATGGAGGGGGGAGGACTTTGGACTTNCTGTGTGGGAGCCTAATCTGTTTGGATGCTCACCTTACTAGACCTCGATGGAGGGGGGAGGACTTTGGACTTCCCACAGGGCAGGGAACCCTGAGGGCTCTTTGGACTGGAAGGGGAGGGGGAGGGGGTGGAGGGGGAGGAAAATGGGAGGAGGTGGAAATTTTTAATAATGATAAAGAAAATGGAAAAAAAATAGAGGGATGTTTTCAGCATAAGAAAGTTCATGTCTATTTTTTATCTTTCTAGATCACTTAAAAGCCATAAATGCTTAGTGTCTTTTATCAGCTGTGTTCTCTGTACTCATTGAAATATCTTATTTATTTTTTTAAAGTAGCAAATTAGACTGATTAATTTAAAGATGTTGACTAACCTTGAACAGTTGGACTAAACCCTTCATTCTTATAATTTTTGCTCTTTATGTGTTATGCCTTGGTTTGCTATCATACTATTTAGCATGATTGTATGCATGTTCAGTAGACAGACTAATCAGTTATTTTCACGAACACATAAAAATAATATTTTAGTTAACAATAAACCACATAATATTTTAGTGAACAATAGGTGGTATGTACAATATTGTTCCTCTAAAATTATGTTGTGATGTTCTGCTTCTCTTAATTTGACATAACCACACATTGATGTCAATGTACATGATGAGGGAATTATCAAATGGTGTATGTCTTAGAATATATCTTTGTGATATAGGGATTCATCTTGCTTGCTTGTGTGTGTGCGTGTGTTTGCTGGCAGATTTGGAGATTACAGTTACAACATACTATCTATACTACTCTGTTTCTGTTCCTGGGCAGAGTGGGCATGAGTCAGGCACTGTTTTGTAGGAAGACTTTCACTCTGGGTTAAGTTCCTGAACTAGAGTCAGTCATCTTCCTGTCTTCTACTTGATGTAGTGCTAACTTTGTTAAGCCCCTTCCTCCCCTCCTCATGTACTCTCTTTGTGGGTCTCCTGGAGGTAAGTTCATTGTACTGTAATGTTTTTGAAAACTGTATAAATATTTGGTTTGTTCTCATTTTGAAAGATAGTTTAATTTTCAGTAAACAAAGGATTCTAGATTAACCTCTGTTTAATATCTTAAATATTCATCATACTAATTTTGACTTTTCTATTTGCTGCTAAGAAATCAGAATACATCTTTCTACTCCTGCTCTTTTGATTTCTCCCAAATAATATTTCTAAAAGATGTTCTTTGATGCTATCTTTGTAATTTTAAATTTTTCTTGTATTTTTGTTCGAATTCTAGGATAGTTTCGAGGTATGACTTTCCTTTCTTAGACTTGGGAAAAATTCTTGTCTTAATATCCTGACCACTGTTCTCTTTATTTTCTGTAAAAAATGTTATACACACATAGACATGTCTTCTGTATCCTTGATACATCCTTCACTTATTTCTCTATATTCATTTTCTTACTCGGTGACAAAACAGATTATTTGCTTAAAAGATTATTTGTGTTCCTGTTCACTAATTCTTTTGACTTTCTTTAGTATTCTTTGATTTCTAATTTTAGTTGCAGAATTTTTATCTGACTTTTAAAAATAGGATTTTTAAAACAGTTCATGCTCTTCCTTCTATTATATATTTTGTTGAATTCATAAATCATAGTTTTTTAAAGTTCATCTGAGGGCACAAGTGTCCGAACACTTTTTTTTGCTAACTTTATATTATCTATTCATTTCTTTTTTGTTGTTATTTGATTTTTAACTTGATATGGTCTACATCTTTTCATTAAATACACCCACATGTGTTTAGAAATTTTAGAAGTTCTAGATGGCATTCCTTGTTTGTTTTCTGGAAGTTATATAAACTATTGGAAGAATCCTCTTTTAATTAAGTCTGTATTTCTGACTGTGGTTGCATGCATCTTTTATGCATTCCCTTACTAGCCTGTAGATGGTCTCAATTAAAAATCTGGCTTTTCCTTCCAGTCTTTAGCAGAGAATCTTTGTTTCACAGTGGATGTCAATTAAAGTAGAGAGCCACAGTTGGTCACTAGGTGGGGAATTGAGGAGTGAGGCATGTCTAGTTCTAAATGGGATGTCAATATCACACTTCCTTCCTCTAAGGTTCAGGTATCATCATGGAAGAGTGGCAGAAAGCTTTAGGAGCCAGAAGTAGTGGGCATCTACATTGACATGAAAGGGCTGCTGCACACATGAACTCAGTGGATGTGATGGAATCCAGAAAATCTCCTCAAGATCAAGCCAGGCAAAATTCCAGCATGGGGGCTGGAGAGATGGCTCAGCCATTAAAGGCTAGGCACACAACCAAAATTCCAGCGTGGACTAGGGAGAAACTGATAACGTTCCACCTCTGTATGAGGGGCTGACGAGTCACAATTGATGGTTGCTGGGTGAGGGAGAGTCAGTTTTCTTCCTGGATGTAGTTCCGGAGAGACTACCCATATTATAGTAGATGATCCTAGATGCCTGCCTATATACAGGCAGTACCAAATGGACTCAGTAGATTTTACAGGGGGTAAGGGAGGGCATGGAATTGGGAGGGGGAGGAATTTAAGGAGTTAACGAGGGTGGATTTGACAAAGAACATTCATTGTATGGATTATAAAACTCCCAAACAATAAAAAGCAGAACAAAACAAAGAAAACAAACAAAACAAAACAATTCCTGAGCTTTCTATCAGAACTTTACTTTTCGTCTGTGGTGGGCTCTGGACTCGAACTTTCATTCCTTTCAGCTAAAGACTACCTAAATCTCTCCTTGGCTTTTTTAAGTCTTCTAGCAGCGTCTTTTGCTTGATTTTTCTCTATGGACCTGCATGACTGCATAGTTTAGAAGTCAGGAAGCAATTTTGGGGACAAAGCACGAGTGTAATTTTCTTCTCTGACCAGGGTCCTTCCAGTCCTAGCCGTTGTAATCATGATGAATTATCATTTCTCCTTTCAATACACTGAGACTTGACATGCTCCATGCTGCCACCTTCTCTTTGTCTCCCATGTTTCTTGCTGCATTTTGGCAAGATCCCAGAGGAAAACAGTGGGATCTTTTTGTTTTCGTTACCTACATTCCTATTTCCTGATGTTTGAAACCGCAAGTGGCACTTTTTTAAATTTTAAAATATTACATACAACCCATGCTTCTCTACCCACAAAAGGGCAGTTTAAGGTTTACAGAAAAATATACAAAAGTTTCTCATGTGTTACTGAACCTACGTAAGTACAGCCCTTCCTATTCCAAACAAGCTTGCTGGAGAGGAATGGTTGTGAGGACTGATGAGCTTACTGGTGCATCACTGTACAGAGAACCTGTGCATACATTAGGACTTGCTCTCAGTGTCCATGTCCCACAGGGCTTGACAGATGTATAAGGACACATATTCACTGCCTGTGATCTCTCAGCTCTCCTTTGCTGGTTAACCTTGGCATCCGCCAATATTTTACAGAACATTATGTGGTTGTAATCATGGAGGATCTAACCCTTTTAGATGGGCTTCTTTCATTCACTTAGAAACATGAATTTAATTCTTCTGTTGTTTTCACAAATCAGGAGTTCATTTATTTTTAGTATTAAATATAACACCCACTGTATAGCTATACCACATTTTGTTTATCCATTCAGTTACTGAGGGACATCTTGATTATTTCTAAGTTTTGACATTTATTCTACAAAGCTGCTATAAACACTGATGGGAAGGGTTTGTGTAGACTCACGTTTTCAACTTCCATATCTAACCTCTTAGATAACTGCTAAGAATTATAGAAAAAATATCTTTAGAAAATATTTTGTCTGACTCTAAGTTGTATTTAACAGAAGGACTAATGTGACATATACTACTCAAAATAACAGGGGCTTTTTATTGATTTTGAAGACTATATAGAATGGCACTTCTTGACGATATACACAATAATTTAGTGGGTGTAGGACTTATAGTCTTTTACTATCATGAATAATGTTGTACAGATTCCTCTAACAGAATTCTGTATAACACAGATTACTGACAAAGGGATGGGAATATTTTATATCACCTTTGTCCATACTGTATTGGTGAGAACTCAGTTTTGTGCCTTTAACCTAATTTCAGTGTAGCCCGAAAAATAGACTTTTGGGTGCACAGGCTAAGAAAATGCTGTGGTGAACATAGTGCTGTGTTTTCTAAGTGATTTATAACTGTTCTTTCTTTGTTGGACTTTGACACAATTTAACCCTAAATACCTCTTGGCAAGAGGCACCAGCAGATCAGCCTCTGAATGCAAGATGGATCTGTACAAGTGCAGTAAGTATCAGTAGCTCAAAGAAAGGCAGTTTTGTATTTCAGCTACTTACTTTTTTCTTCACAACATGGAAAGGGAGGAATTGAGGGAGAGAGAGGGAGGGAAGGAGAGAAAATATGAGAGAGAGAGGAGAGAGAGAGAGAGAGAGAGAGAGAGAGAGAATCGATCCACAAGTTCTATGGCTCAGACTGGAAAGCTGAGGACCACTCCTTCATCTCCAGCTTTATTTTGTTTGTTTAGAACCATCCAGATCTGTCTCTGCAGGTGTAGCAGATGCTTGAATGACTTGACTTCAAGTGTTAAGTGCCTCCTTAGCTCCCAGCCGGAAGTTCCAGGTTAGGGCTTCTTAAGTGGATCTCTTGAGAGTTATTTGTTTTAATCCACACTGAGTGGAGCCTCACAGCCTGGTGTGTTAAACTCTGCTTTGCAGAGGAGCATCCTTAAGTCCTCATCTGGTTTTGTGTCGTTTATTTGTCTTTTCACAGACTGGGAGTCAACAAGCCCAGGGACAGAACTCCAGTGAGTACATCACTCCTGCATTCCTTCTAGGAGGTAACACAAAGTCAACCATAATAGGAGCCATCACTGGTGTGAAATCAGACAATTGTTTAAAAGTTTATATCAAGAAACGAGTTGCTCAATTAGGATCCCATTTATGCTGCTACTAAGTTATCAACATATCAGTCTTCATGTCTTTAAACTATAGAAGAATAACAGTTTAATAGAAATGGATTAATTTTTGATATAAGAGTTAGTTAATAAGAAGCCTGAGTTAATAGGCTGAGCAGTGTTTTAATCAATATAGTTTATGTGTGATTATTTCAGGTCTGGGGGGCCAGGAAGTGAACAAGCAGCCTCTGCTTACAATTAATTGTTCCTAGAGGTCTCTTAAGGATTGAATAAGATAATCTATGAGAAACGGTTTGAATATTGCCTGAAAGATCATAAGTCTTGTGTAAATATTGGTTAGCTTTGTTAAAAATAATTATTAATTAGTTTCTCATTTAATCTATATACTATTTGAGGTAGATAATTTAATCTTTTCACATATTTTGTTTTATTTTTTACAGATGAGAAAATCAAGAAAGAAATAGTGACATATCCTTTATAACCACCTATAATTGAAATTCAAAATCAGATGTTTTGAAATAGTGACAGGAAACATTTTGGACATTCTAAGACTTTGAACTGAGGAGAGTTAGATGACATTAAGTGGACATCCGGATATCATATGATTGTTTAACTTTCCAGACTTAGAAAAGTGGGGGTAACTGACAAATTCCACTTAATTTGAAATTGAAGAGTGTAGGGTCTGTATTCAGGTAGTTTTGGGTACAAACTCAGATTCTAAGACTCCACTCTTAATTACTTGACTTTTGACATCTTTAGTTCTCTAATTTCCTGATCTTCAATGCTTTCTAACCCTACTTTGTACAACGTATGTTCTACTTAGCAAAGGTCACAGAACATTACAGGTTCTCAAAACCTTTTGGATGCTAGAGCAGATCTTAAAGTACCAACTACCTCTAATTCTTCTTGTGTGTGCTGACACCTTTAACTATATAACATTGTAATGCCTTAACCACTAGACTCAGTCATGTGACTAGCTAACAGAAGTGGATAGAAATATCAGGATCCCAGTTGTAACTGGCAGTTACTTGACCATTCCACTTCTTGGGAAGGGGCTGGGGATTGAATCTGATTACATATACCATTCAATTATACATATGAAATTAATCCCCATTAAGCTTGGGACATTGAGGTTTGGTGAACACATTGATGTGACATGGTAGTAGAACACATATCTATTATGCCATGAGAATGGTCCTGATTCCATAGGCAGAAGGCAGGGAAATTGCATTCAGGACTCTCATAGATACTACACTGTAGTACAGGGGTAAAGCTTTTCTGAGTTCTAGCGGACTCCAGGGGTTGCCATGACAATTGCTTAGATTTGTAGCCAGCTGAAAAGTGCAGGGATTCACGGATTTGTCTGTTGTCTGCTTAGAGTGAAGTTTATTGGCCATTGTGGCTTTAACTCATGAAGTCTGAGCATTAGAATTTTAATTGCACAATACTATTTCTGTATCTTTATGAAAACTGAAGCTTTCAAAGGGTTAAATATCTGTTGTTCACCCCATTCCCAGTTTTAGTTCCCTTCCTTTAGAAACAAACTGCTCTGCATATGTACATACTACTCCCCCCTTTTAAAATATGTTTATGTGTGTAAGAATTTATGGCCAATGCTGTTATTTTGCATTTTATTTTCTTTTGACATAAAAAGCAATACATATTTACATTTATCAGAATTTTGAGTTTTTCTTTTACTCAGAAATTCTTTTTAAACATCAAATATTTAGTTACCTCGTTAAAAATAGAACAACATCAACAAAAAACCTCTTTGTCTATCTGGTCCCCTATTGATGGACTAGATTTCTTTCTAATTTTAACCTCTTCAAATTGTGATGAAACAAGTATTTGTACTTGCTTCTTAGACTATGCAGGTGAGTTTTTTCCTAGGGAAGGTATCTTTGAACAAATCTATTTTGTGCCTTTGAAAATCTGACTGACCTTTCAATTATGTTTTGGCCCCACTGGAAATCATTTATTTAGTGATAGTTTGCTGGTTAGAAACAAAGCACAGGAATTCTTGTAGTAGGTAACCATTCGGAACAATTGGGTCATAGATTACTGTCTGCCAATTTACCGTCAGGGACAGAAGTTTACTTTTGACTAGAAGAGAACAGTTTATTTTGTCTTATTGTAAGATAAGATGAAAGCATTTGGAAAGTACAGACTTTTAAGGAAAATAAATAAAAACCTTTTGTTAGTATTTGTTATTTTATAACTTACACTAAATTTTGCTTGTATATTTATGTGTGTGTATGTGTGTGTGTGGAGAGAGAGAGACAGAGAAAGAATGTATATGTAGTTAGATTTATACACTCAAGAGAAGGGTAGTAATTTAAAGGTGAGATTCTATGATCCTGAATTTCTTCCCCAGTTCTTGAAAGTGACAGTTATAAGTGTGTGTTCAGACTGCTATGATAAAATACTGATGGTGTGTCTTAAAGAAAACTATTTACTTCTTTTTTATTTTGAAATTAAAATATAATTGCATAATTTCCACCTTCTTCCATCCTTCCAACCTCTCCCATAATTCTAAACTTTTCCTTCTCAAATTCGTTGCCTCTTTTTTTATTAATTGTTATTGTTGTACAATGCAAACGCACATACCACATTTGCACATATTGGCATAAATGTATAATACAACTTACTCAGTTCGTTTAGTGTTACTTGTATGAATTTGATTTTAGGCCTGACCCCTTGGTACTGAATAACTAGTTAGGGGTCTTGTCCTTGAAAAAGACTATTTCTCCCACTTTCCCTGTTCCTTAGTTCTTTGTTTAGATGTGGGGCCTGATGAGACGTTTCCCTGCCATATTAACATATCTGTTGTTGTACTTGTTCAGGTTTTAATTAGACAGTCATACTGTTGAAGTATTATGAGTGAAACTCGCCTGTCATTTTGGGACATACAATCTCACAGTGGATTTTATGGTGTGTTAGCGCTTAGAATGCCACTCTCCCTTCTACAGTGTTTCCCAAGACTTAGGTATAGAGCTTGTGTTGTAGCTATAACAGTTGTGATCCAATCGGCTGTTAGAAATTTTGATCAATTATAGTTTTCTGTAATGGTGTCTATATGTTGTAAAGACATTTTTTTTAAATGAAGGGTGTGAGCTATACTTACCATTGGAAATGAGGATAAATATTCAGAATTCAGTTAGAAATTATGCTGGTTTAACAAAATGGAAGTAGTAGACGCTTCTCTAAAATTCATGACCTCGCTCACTGACTGTGGGAAGCTGACCAGCCGGCCTTTTAGATTTCCAGTGCTAGGCCTCTTGTTCAGCAGGCCGTGAAGTACAATTAGATAGCTGCTGATTATTACCATCATGAGTGCCAACACTGCACCCTTAGGGATATCGTGCCAAGCTGGCTATTGTTGTGGTTCCTAGGAATCACAGCTAGGTCGGACTACTGATTGCTTTCTGTCTTAGGGTTTCTGTTGTGGAGAGACACCATGACCATGGCAACTCTTGTAAAGGAAAACATTTAAATAAGAATAGTTTCAGAAGTTTAGTCCATTATTGTCATGGTGGGCAGCATTGTGCCATGCAGGTAGACATGGTGCTAGAGAAGGAGCTAAGAATTCTCCATCTTGATCTGCAGGTAACTGTGTGTCACACTGGATGTAGCTTGAGCATAGAAGACTTCAAAGCACTCTTTCTTGACAAACATCCTCCCAAAAGGTCATACCTCTCTAACAAAGTCACACCTCCTAAGAGTGCCCCTCTCCATGGAGACCATTTTCTTTTAAACCACCACACTTTCCTGTCTTGAAAGCTTGCAGAACACCTTCTAGTACTATGAATGTCAGTCCTCTGGAATGCTTTCAGGCCAGGTCCAATTCCTAAAGTCTATGTTGTCTTTAGCAATAGGGATTTACTTTCAACCTCTGGGTGGCAACCAAAGACAACATCAGTAGCCTACATTGTTTTAGGAGCCTCTTGACCTACCCTGACCAAGAGCTCTACAGGGGGCTTTTCATGCCTTGTATTGTTTTTTTAATTATTTTTTGTTAGATAATCTATAGCTCCTGTGGGGTCATTGTAAACTGAAGTGACATAATTTCATGTAAAATATGTATGCATATGAATATACTTATATGTACTATATGTAAGATTACTTATGACTGTTCCAGCATCCCTAGTGCTATTTTTTCCTCTTCTTTCCCTTTCCTTCTTTATTAACCTCCCACCCACCTCCCTAATTAAGGGCACTCATTTCCCCCTTCCTATCACTTGCATGCTGCTATTTCCCTCTTTAGTGAGCCCTTAAGATTTTTACTTCATGCACTGTTGAGTTTGAAAAAGTCCAAAAACAGTTCTAGCTGTTTGATTCCTTGTGAGGGAGTCTTCCATCTCTTTCTTACATATTCTCTCTCATAGATATCTGTTTTTCCCTTGTGTTTTCACATGGTAGAGAATGTGCACTGGTGGGATTTTTCTTTTGATAGCACTTGTGACTTCCTCTTATTATAAGGAAATTAATTCCACCTTGACATTGTATCTTCATGGCTTCATCTAAACCAAATGGTCTTCTGAAAGCTCACTTTCCAAATATCATCATATTGAGGGCTAGGACCTAAACATATGAATGGGGGCTATAAACACTTAATTCATAATTATGTGCTAAGCTTCACTCTCAGCCCTTAGGATGAGAGCTCTAGTATTTTCTTTTGCAAAATGTGTACAAATATTTCTTTCCAGCTTATACCCTGGCAGGTCATGATGCCTTCTTGTTATCGCTTTACCTTCTGTCCTTCTGTTCCAGCCATGACAAATACAGAAAGATGTTTCACAGCATTTTTAGTATTTACTTTTCTTTTAATGTGTCTACTATGTGTGTGTATAACTGTTTTGTGTGTGTGATTGCGTGTGTCCATGTGTGAGTGGGTTTGTGTGCCTGTGCATGTGTGTAGGTCCATACTTAACATTGGAAATATTTTTCAATTGCTGTTCCACTTTGCACATTTATGCAGTCTCTCAATTGACCCCCACGCTAGCTGATATGGCTAGTTTCTCTGCCTAGATTCCGGTCTCCACCTCTCCAGGTTCATATTGCAGGTGAATATCACACCCACTGGGCATTGCTAAGGTTATCAGGGATCCAAGCTCCAGTCTTTCACACCCAGCAAATACTTCAATCAGCAAGCCATAGGCCTAGACTCTCCTACCAGATTTTTTTTTCTTAAGTCTTCAAATGATGTATGTCATCATGCAAATAGTTAAACATTTGGATTTAATCCCAGGGGAATTAGTGATTTTTATTTTTGGAGTTACAGATAAGGATTACAGTTTTGAATAACAGGGAAGGTGAGGCCTCTTGTTTTATCGATTTTTCTCGATTATGATGAATTTCTTACCTTCAGGTAGCCCTCTGAACATGAACTTCTCTAATATTATATACAAGAAACCAAAAGTCATGGCTAAGCCTATAGTCAGCAGAGGGGATGCTGTGTGAAGTCCACAATATCTTTCTTTCCACATGGAGGGAAGAGATGAGGTTTGGTTGCCAAAGACTGACATCCTCATCGTTATTCTCTTCTTGCCATTTCTTGAGTCTCTGACCACATATTTTCTTGCTCACTGACATGTTGGTCATTTCTACACTTCCTTATTTCTTCTCAAATTGATTTCATGACTTTGACCTCTATGAAACCAAGAAACAAGCTGCATATTTTCATTTACTTCTCACTCTTCTCCTAATCCTTCAAAGTTAAAACAATCAAGCCCATTTTTTTTTCTGTGAAACTTACTTCATCCAAGGTCATCCCATAACTGGAAGAACCAGGAGCATTCTTTCAGCCTTACTACTCCAGCTTAGTTTAAGTCTGCTTGTTGCAGCTGATTGAAGTCTGAAGATCTGTCTCAAACCAGAAAATGATCTCTGGAACGTGGAATGTGCTTGTTTAATTGGCTTCATCTTTTTTTTTTTAACTTGTGTGACCTTGCAGGCCCTGTTATCATTATCTTTCAGTAAAATGTACTTCAGCATTGGCCAGAGGTCTTCCTGTCCTCTACCTTCACCCCAACAACCAGTGGCCCATCTGCCTTTTAAAACTGTCTCAAAGTTATGTTCAAATCTCCAGAGTCCTTGCAGCCTTCAGAGTGCTGGAGCTAATTCTGAAATGATTTATCGTTTCAATTTGTGCTAATATCATTATAAATCATCAATTTACATAGACCAAAGGTCTGATTAATTCAAATGTATTCATTTATTTTAGATTAGTATGCACTCACTGACTCACCTCGGTATTCATTTACACACAAGATTAAAAACAGATTATTATATCCAAACAACTACCCACAGCAGACAATTTATGAAATACAGAAATTTATAAAAAACAAAGTTGCCATTTCTATTGTTTACAGAATACTTTGATCAGAGTTTTTCCTGTCTTCTAGAGTTGAGGGAAGAAGTGTCAAGGCTGGTACGTCATTTTAGCAACAGACTTTCAGCATCTGATTTTGCACCATCATGGCTGTTTGCATAGCCTCTGTATCTGCTTAAACTTTTTGACAATGAGCTCTCCATCTACAGAGAGAAGTAGGATCCCCAAATGCTTCCTACTTGTCTGATCTGGAATAAGGGATAAGGCCTTCTATGTACTAAATCATTTAATCTTTGCAGCATCCCTATGAAGAAGCTACTAATGTTTCTCAGTTTGTTATGGTTGTTTCACTTTTACTTTTATTTTAGTTAAATATTCCTTGAGAATTTCATACATGTATAACGTGTACTATGATTGTATCTACTCTCACATTTTTTTCTCCCACTCTTCCTCATGTTTCCAACGTATCTTCCATTCAGTGTCATGTCCTTCTCCTTTAAAAAAATTCCACTGTGCCTATTGGTGCTGCCTGCATACTCATGAGTGTGGGGCCTTCTTCTGGAGTATTGACAACTTAATTACATTCTCAAGTAGAAACAATGATCCCTTTCCCTTCTATCCCTTCCCCAGAAGCCATCTGTTGTAAATAACTTCTCAGCTAGGGGTGAAGTTTTGTGCCTACTTCCCTCAGCCACATTGGAATTTTGACTGGCATGATCTCATGCAGGTCTTGCACAGGTTGCCATGGTTATGGTAATACCCATGTCATGTTCTGAAGATATTTCATACTATTCTTTCACATCCTCCATCTCTTGTATTTTCTACTCCCTCTTCTGTGATGTTCCATGAAACATGGTGGGGGTGGGTTGATATACATTTCCCGTTTAGAGATAAGTACTCACAATCATTTATTCTCAGTGCTCTGACCAATTATAAGACTCTGTATTAGCCATTGTCCATTGCAAAAAGAAGTTTCTCTGACCAAGGTTGAGAACAACACAAACCTATGGGTGTAGACATAAATATTTAGAAATAAACCTAACAATGTGCTCATTTATGGAAATGACAATAGTAGGTAGGGTCTACAGCCTCTCCTGCTGTGGAATTTGACCAGGTTTAGAGTACTAGGTTAAATTCCTTCCTATGAGAAAGACTATAGTTGTACAATGAGCACATCTTGCCTGACAGGCCAATATTGTAGCATACAAAGCCCTTTACTGGGTAAGACTATTCACTGATATCTTTTCTCACCAAGGATCATAAGTTTTGACACTATAAAAAGCTAAGCTAGCAGGGGAGAACATTTTCAGTGAGTTCAAGCTGATTTCTCTCTTTTCTTCAGTCAAAGTGTGTGGCGTCTTCAGCAGTAGGATCCTACCATCTAGTTATGGTAGGCAACCAGGAGTAATAGCAATAGCCTATGTTCTTTTGGGTTGCTCCTCCCTCAGCTATAACTTCTTGAACAAATAACAGGTAGTAAAGTTTCTCATTCCTGGCACTGAGATTTTTGTTAAATAATCCATCTCTTCTGGAGTATTGTCCACCTGTTCAGGGCACTTTAAAATCTTTCAAAATTCTACTATAAAAATAAGTATATATTATAAAGTAGTAGGTTTCCATAATGTTTTTACATACATGTTTTGGTTAACCCGTTCTCTACATCATCCTCTCCACATCTTCCCATTCCCATTCTTACTTCAACATTTAATCCCAAATATTGACCTTCTTCTTTCATATCATATTTGTTCTATATCCTCTAGTTCTATTTTTAAGTTGAATTGCAAGATATTAAGTTTCCCTATGTCCTTTTTACACACCCTTCATTTTGTTTAACCCTTTCCCCCTGGTTTTGTGTGTGTGTGTGTGTGTGTGTGTGTGTGTGTGTGTGTAGACCAGAATATGCTGCTTTATCAATTTCCATTGTATTCTTTTGAGTCAGGCTCTCTGTCATTGATCCTGGAGCTAGACTGGTTACCTGCAAGTCCTAGCAACCCTCATCTCTTCCCTCTTCCTCCATAATGCTAGGTTGCATGTGACCATGCTTGGATTTTTATGCAAGTTCTAGGGATCTGACCTCAGGTTCTCATGGTAGTACAGCCGGAACTTTTGCCTGCTGAGTCATCTCCCCAGCCTCATTACTTATTTTCAAGGAGAATGAAGATCCAGAGATACTAAATAACTTCTTCACTTTCAAGATCATGATTCTTTTCCGAATCTATGAGAATCTGAACCATTAAACTCCATACCAGAGTCTATTTTCTCCACGAACCTGCTAAAAGCATTAGGTCTCTGAATGATCTCTATCTGATCTTCATTCATCAGAATGAGGCCAGAATGGAAAGGAAACTTGACATATTTGTAACATTTCTTAAGCTAATAAGTGGCAGAGTCTCACTGGCTGAAATGATAAACACTTCCAAAATCTTAAGACACTTAATCCTACTGGGTGAGAGTCAGTTGCTCCCCCTAAGCAGGTGGCAAGTGCTACTGACTCCTCTTTCTCCAGTGATGGAATTATCATAACTGGGATGAAATCCTTGCTTCATGCTCTGGAATTCTGGAATTGTGAAAAGTGAGTTTGGTTTCCATTTCCTTCAGTTCTCCATCCAGTAGCTGTGGGTACAATCCCCGGAGAGCTCCCTTCCCCCGTTTCCTCCTGAGATGCTACTCTTATTTCCCTGGCTGACTTCCTTAGGCTGAGCTTTGTGCACTTTTGAAACATCTACTTGATTCCGTGGTGAAGTTCACGGGCAGTCAGGTCTTCATTAGCCTGGGTCAGAGGAACAAATTTGCTGTTTCTTTTCCCCAAGTGCCTGACTACTGAAGGAGAGTCCAGGAAGCAGGTCACCTGTTTCCAATCTATTAAAAGTTTACAGACAAAGGCATTGAGTTGACTTTGAGCACAAAATATGATTAATGATTTGAAGTACTAATGGAATGTTGGCCCTGCAAAAATGCCTTTCACATATATTTCCAAAAATGCCTCTCTTACCCAAGACCTTGAGTTTTAAATTATATTTCTAGGTCCACTTTTTATATCCTGAACATGTCTGTCAGACACCTATTGTGTGAAAAACATTTTGCCTGCTGGGATAGGAATGATATTAACAATAATAAATACATCATGTGCTTGTAGAGCTGAGGTTTTCACGTGCTTCATCACAACTTTGAAAGATCAGCAAAATGAGACCAAGGATTGAATCAAACTATGTCATGACTGAATGACCTTAGAGGGGTCACTGTTCCTCTTTTGCTACCAGTCTTTCTATATAATTTGGAATTGCAATGGGTTCACCTGAAGGATAGTGTTCTATGATGCATTGCTACTTTGTTGTAGAGTAGTTGTTATAGACTCCCAGGAATAAAACGTCATGTCAAGGAACTTAATCAAGACTCATTGAAATACACTAAACTAGTTAAATTATAGACTTGGCATCAGGCTGCTGGCATTTCAATCTTGGTTTGACTGTTTATTATTGGGGCCTGTTCTTTATTCTTTGTTTTGACATCTTCAAAGTAGAGTTCTAATAACACTCATTTCATGGGCCAAGTAAAGAGTAAATCAGCTAATTAATAAAACTACTTCAACAATACCTGTGTTTTCATAGGTGCTCAGCTAACACTTTTGGTTTGCTAAGAACTTTGGAACTCATCTGTGTGGCCTTGAGACATTTACTTTCAATGTTGGAGGCCGAGGTAGAAGTGAGCAGAAGAGAGACCCTCTTACCATGACACCGTGGTTATGCACCAAGAGAACAACTAGCTTCCAGCGCACTTTTCCGGTGGATATGAGCATTTTTGTAGGCCAGATTTCGGAACTTGGAAGTTAGGTCTCTGGGATGAATCTTCTCACATGGTCCACTTCTTATGAGTCCAAAAGTTAAAATTCATATGAAATTGCTATATTTCCTCCTTTCCAAGATGCATACTCACTTTTAGGAACCATTTTTCATCCAATGGCTTGATTTTCCAACATTTTATACAGTTTGAGAGGCTTTACTGTAGTCTCTAATAGCCACTAGCATTGTTATCCATATTATGTCTTTTGGTAGAAAGTTTCATCATCACTCACCCAAGCAAGCACTGAATCCTATGACCTACCTCCACCCAAGTACTTCCCTGTATCTCCATATTCTCTCTCTCTTTTCCAGGTAAGAATCAAGCGGCCCCGACTGGAACCGAATCTCTTGCTGTCTTCTTTGCCTTTGGATGAGGGCCCTTTATGGCTACAGATCAAATTCAACACCGTTACTGTGTAATGTAAAACTGTGGTTGGTTTCCCCTACAGCTGAATCTTAGGTTCTTGAGACAATTACTTAACTCGCCTTGCTCAGTTTTCTAGTTTCTCAAATGTAGAGAGTGAGGGCAATAGATACTTCACAGTGTTGCTGTAAAGATAATCATCTGTACTAAGTTTTTAATGCAGGGGCTGATCCATGGTCATCCTTAAAAGTCAACGCTGGGTTAGCTGTAGTGATACCACCTCTGCTGAGCATCAAGACCGTTATGGGAAGTGGGCAAGAGTGGGTGGATTGTAGATGTTATATGCGTTGTTTACAGGGTCAGACGGTTGTGGGAGCATCAAGCCGTTGCTACTGAATATAAAGGCCATGAGCACCTGAACTCAACAGATGAAAGATATCAAAGAAGAAAAAGAGTCTGGGGAAGCGTGCTGGCATATTTCCACAAGCTTACAAGTCTGGGGAAGGGAAATTGAGAATACTAATAGTAGTTAAAAGCATTTATGGATGCAGAAAGTTAAGAGTAGTTTTACTGCTCCAACTATTGCTGTCACCTCTGTGGGGCTGAGCTCTGTATGAGGTCGTGGCTCATCTGTTTCCCCCAGAGCTGAGAACCCTGAGCCAGCAGAAGGGAATATATGGGAACAAACCACACTGGATTTCTGCATAGATTAGCCTTCCTACCAACTTGAAGTTGTACTATTTTATATCTCACAAAGTCAAACATGGCAGAATGCTTCTCAGACACCATGACCCATTGCCTAGACTTATCTGGAGTCCTTTCTAACAATATTTCAGATTTTATATCACATGAAGTGAGTCACCATAGTACATTGGCTTACTGGAGTAATTTAAGCCAAAATCAAAGTGCAGGTGGGGTTTCAAACACTAAACAGGGATGAAATGGGGTAATCAGTGTGGTCTGAGATTGAGAATCCAATCCTAGGCTTTATAAGATAATGCCTGTGGCTGACACTATTGAATTATTTTGCTTTTGTTTTTCACAATTCTGTATTGTAAGAACTCTTCTCTGATTTATAGAAGTTCTACCCTTCCCTTGAATAGAACCTCCAGTTGGAGAGTACCTGTCCAGTAATACACTTGTGTAGTTAGTAACTATTACCTATAAATCCTCTCACTGAAGTTACAGGGCATGCATCATCCATAAAACTCCACAGAGGGGCTTTTTCCTTAGCCCCGCTGAGAATTTTCTAACCTGCTGTAAATATTCACTCATGTGAAGTGGTTAATAGGTTTATTCATGAAGAACATGCTTAGCCACTGATGGAAAAAAAATCTCTAAAAGACAGATTGCTTTCCCATGGCCACATGACAAGTGCTGATGGGGACCCTTATTCTGCCTGACACCTCCAGTTAATATCACATCCCAGAACACCTATTCTAGAGCTCACCGAAGAGTGATCTGTGAGTGGCCCCATTGTGTTGTTCAATAGACCCCAGCTCTGCTAGTTAAGATGCAGAGGCACAGACGTGTACTGCAAGGCTTTCTATGGAGTAGAACCCATGATATTCCTGATGCCTAATTCAAACTGTAGTTCACTGATGCACGTTACTACACTTTCTTGCAGATGAAGTGGCTGTGGCTCACATAGGTTAGATTCCAGCTATAAACACCATAGCAACTAACCATTCAAACTTATGTGAGGCAATCAAAATTATAGAAAAACAAAAATTTTAAGTGCTCAGTGAACACATATGTCCAGTGGACCTTCTGGTCAGTGGGTCTTAGAACTCTCCTACTAGCTTAAGAAGTTCTTTGGACAGCGTTGATTGTCTTTTAAGTGTAGAGCTGGTATTTAAACACCAAACCTTCAATATTCTTAAGCAACATGTGCTTTGTGAAGAAAGCAAACAGTGTGCTGTTTACGCTAGCTACTTTCCACGCCTTTACATAACAGATGGATGACATTAGCTGAACGTTCAGAATCCAGAATGCATGGCTCCAAGTGCTGGTGGATTATGGGGACCAGAGCTGAACTAGGTTCCATGCGTGTCATCAGATGTTAATTCAGCTTATACAGTCAATGTGTGCCAGGGTTCAATGTGTGTGGATTGGGTCGAAGTCCACAGCATCTCCCTTTAGGACACTAGTATGCTTATCCCCATGCCTGAAGCAGGGTCTTTCAAAAATCATCTCAGCAAGATTACTCCAGAGAAGCTGCCCACCCCTGGTGGGTATTTTGAAAGGTAGCCTCCTTTATTTTGCAAAGCATGTAGTCACTCTGGGGCTTTAGCAACACAGTTCCAGAGGATGGTTCTCAGGACCTCACTTTCTACTGGCTTCTTCCTCTGAGGCCAGAGCACATGAGTTGGCTGGAACTTTCCAACACCTCCAAGTTCAGAGTAGTCTCAAACTGCATAAGAAAAGCAGACGGAATATTTAGTGCAGTTACTGGAGCCATAAAAGAGAAAAAATTAACCAAGCTTATTAGACTTCCTGTTTCTTTTCTCCCATAAAGTGAGCAATTGGTAATAAATGCTATTCTACTTCTTAACCGATGAATAGCTCAGTTGTGATAAATCCGCCAGCATTTTCTGGGGGAAATATATTTCACTCTAGACAGTTTTAGTGTCAGACTATATTTTTCAAAAGAGTGTGAAGACACTTTAGTGAGGGCTAAACTCCCTAACCTAGTGTGAGAGCCTGACTGGGGGAGGTCAGATAACCTTGGGGTTGGATTCCAAGGGGGAGAGCCACTTAGCTCTTTGGCACAGTCTCTGCTTATACTGCCTCCATGTTTTCCATGGTTTTATTTGGTTCCACAAAGCCTATAAATACAGTATGTATGCACACACACACACACACACACACTCACAAATTTTCATGTATGTTCAAGACTCAGAAAAGAGAGGCAGAGAGGAGAGAGGAGAGAGAGAGAGAGAGAGAGAGAGAGAGAGAGAACAACACAACTGACTTGCTCAAGGTCAATCCTCACCTTGTAGGTGAGGATTCTAGGAGACAGCATATTGTTTTTCTGTTCATTTTATTGCACTGAACTTTTGCCTCACTGAGGGTGAAGAAAGTGCAATCATCTAGAAGTTAGGAAAAGTCTGGATTTTACTTACTGACCTGGGCAAAGTCATTGTTCCCCATGCCTTATTTTACACTCTATATGCCAGGTTCTGCTCGGCCTAGGACTGAGTGGGTTGCCTTTGACATAGGACTTTCCATCCTAAAAACACAACCATCCATGCAAACTGAGAACATCTGTTACCTAAGTTCCAGATTGGCACCATTTTCCCTTCTCTGAAATCTCTCATTTGACATTCTCATCTTATATTCCATCCACTTCAAGTACCATCAGGTTCTTAGATGTCCATTCTGCTTCCTTCCTAACACTTCTCAGCTCTAGCCTCTCTGCCAAGGCACACAGCACAGAGATTTGTACCTTAATGTGTCTAGACTGCTGTTATCTCTCTTGCTACCATCCATCCTTGTCCTATTTTTTAAGCCATGTCCTCTACTGTAGTCAGTGACACCACAAACATCCCAGTACCCAGCTAGGCACTATAGAGGGGTCCCTATGTTTCTGCATTCTACTCTACCTAATTAGCTTTTAGGTAAGATCAGTCTTCTCCCCCACCTATTTCTTGACTCTTTCTATATATCTCCATCCTAACAGTATCTTACTTAGCCCATGCTCTCATAACCTATTGCAGGAAATGCTACATCTTGTCTTCAACTTTGTCCTTACCTTGTGCACTACCCCTTTTGATTAACTAATTCCCCTTTTCTCTCTTGAGATTATTTTTGAGCTATAACTATTGGCTGGATGGTTCCAAGTCAGTCTCCAGCCTACCCAAAAGTTATATTGTGATTATTTTTAAAACCTTCCTTTGTACTGGGCAGTGGTGGCACATGCATTTAATCCCAGCACTCAAGAGGCAGAAGCAGACAGATTGTCATGAGTTTGAGGACAGCCTGATCTACAGAGTAAGCTTCAGGACAGGCTCCAAAGCTACACAGAGAAACCCTGTCTCAAAAAAGCTGACCAACCAACCAACCAAATAAATAAAACATCCCTTTTCATTGGGTGGTGGTAGCACACATCTTTAATCCCAGCTCTTGGGAGGCAGAGGTGGGCAGAGTTCAAGGACAGCCTAGTCTACAAAGTGAGTTCCAGGACTGCCAGGGCTGTTACATAGAGAAACTCTAGGTGTCTAAGATGCCAATGAGGGCTTTCGAGATGACTTAGTGGATAAAAGGCTTTCAGTGCAAATACAAGAACCTGAGTTTAGATCTCTGCATCCATATAAAAGTTCATTTGTAAGTTTAGTGCTGAGGTCGATGATATAGATGATAGATGAGCAGATCCTGTAACTCACTGGTCATCTAGTCTAGCTAATTGGTGAGTTCTAGAACCAGTGGGAGACACTGCATCTAAAAACAAGATAGAGAATGAATAAGCAGACACTCTATAAAGCTTTAGCTTCTGCATGCTCTTGCACATACATGTACATACATACACACACACACCCCTCCCCCGAAATAAAAGAACTCATTTGTAAGATGGGTTCAAAGAAGGTTCACAGTAGGACAATATCTGTGGTGAAGGTGGAGGTGGGATGTGAGATGTTGCCATCTTAATGAACATCCCAGGGCCCATGTGAGACAGCACAGCAGTACCCTCAATTTGTTGGAGTACTTTATTGCATTTGGAAATGATCAGTAAACACTTCCAGTCACAGAATATGCTACAGAGTCATGAGACCTGGGTTTTCAGCCATGCGAGGCACTTTAAATGAACAGCATGTAGGCAAGGCAACTGACCCTTCTAATTCTAGTTGTCTGACCTGTTCACGAGAAGCCGATAGATATTAAGGACCTGTTCTTTATAGAGTGCGAAAGACCTTTGCATTCTGAAAAGGCAGGTTGCTTGTAGAAACCATACTTTATTAGTATTTAGTGACCTTTTTGACTAGGAAGCACACATCTTAGGGGCCTACTTCAGGATGGAGTTGTCCTAGTCAAGGTTTCTATTGCAGTGAAGAGACACCATGACTACAGCAACTCTTATAAAAGAAAACCTTTAATTGGGGCTAGCTTACAGTTTCAGAGATTTATTCCATTATTATCATGGTAAGAAACATTGTATCATGTAGGTAGACTTGGTGCTGGAGAAGAAGCTAAGAGTTCTACATCTGGACTGGCAGATAGTAGGAAGAGAGAGTGACACTGGGCCTGATTTGAGCACTTGTAACCTCACAGCCCACCCTCAGTGACACACTTCCCCCAACAAGGTCATACCTACTCCAACAAGGCAACCCTAAAAATGTCACTCCCTATGAACCTATGGGGACCATTATCATTCAAATTGCAACAGGAGTGATTGATTAAAAAGATAATAAAATACTATTTTCAGATTATTTGCTGGTGTTTGAGAAACTCAGAGGTTAGGTTAATGAACAATGTGAGGAAGATGGTTGGAGCCTGGTCACTGAAGCTAGGGACAGAAAACAGAGAGAAGATTGGCTTGAAGACTACAGGTCTCAGCAACCCAACAATAGGTCAGCCCAACAGTGCCTTCAGGATGACCTGGAAGAGTTGACTGATGATCTTTAGAAGCAGCGAAGCATGTCTGAGAAGGCATTTCTCTTCTGGCTCATGATGCAATGTTTTCCTTGTTCTTGTGGCTTTCAGTAGAATCTGTCTTTCTTATGGGCATTGTGTTTGAGTGGTCTGGGAAATAAAGAAGATGGCTTCACCCATATGTGGGGTGAAGACACATAGAGATGGAATAGGAACCAACTAGCAGGAGCATTTGAAATAAGAGGTGAGAGGTTCCAACTAGGAGACTGTGCACTCTATACATTTCTCCCCACCAGTAGAAAAAGCAGAACCTTGTTGAACTTCTGTCCCAGGACTGCCTCCTCATGGGCTCATGGGTGTCTTACACTGTGTTGGATAATGAGAAGGTTCACAGTCTCTGCAAAGTCCCTTAAAATGCCAGGGTTTGTGGCCATTATTTTCTTTTTGGAATAACAAACTGAGGCAAAGGGGAAAATGATAAGGGGACTATGCCCACTGCATGGATAAGCTGGTTGCAGTGACAACACTGTAGAACCTTCGCTACAGTTGGCTCTAATTTTACTAAGTGCTTCATAGCTACTTTTGGTGAGTGGGGCTTGGTCAGCATGGCCCTCATTAGCAGTGGAACTGTTTTAGGACTAGAAATAAGTATTCTCTGAACACATCCCTCCTACCTACTGAAGAATAATTCTGTACTCCAAGAGGAAATGTTGGCATTCTAGTCCCTAGCACCTGTGACTGTGACCTTCTTTGTTCATAGTCTTTGCAGATATAGTCAGGGACATTGAGGAAAGTTCATAGACTGACTCTAGTACAACATGACCAGTGTTCTCGCAAGAAGAAGAAGAAGATATTTTCAGAGACAAGGGCACATGGCAGCAGAGACAGGAGCTGAAGGGAAGGTGTCCAGCTGCAACAGGGAGCTATAAGAAACAGCTAAGGGCCGGGCGTTGGTGGCGCATGCCTTTAATCCCAGCACTCGGGAGGCAGAGGCAGGCGGATCTC
>LOEQ01004976.1:108280-126975 GCA_001685075.1 Bramus lutescens | reverse complement strand
GAGCTGACTGAGAAGCCAAGGACAATGGCACTGGGTTTTGGTTCTACTGCATGTTCTAGGAGTGTCCCAACACTTCTCCTCCTCTTCTTATCATGTTGTCATGTTCCTGATGGTTGAATTCTGTTTGTAAAACATTTACCCAGCATGTATGCGGGAGCCATCAGTGTTAGATGCCAGGTTATAGAAAATGAATAAGCTATGCCATTTATGGATAGAGTGTTTGCATTGATTAGCAGGTTCTTCCTCATCTGAAAACTTAATCTATGCTTTGGTAGCGCTTATGAGGAACTGAGTGGCTAATGGTGTTCTCCTTTACCTATGGCTTCACCTCCAGAGGCTGATGGGTCCCGCTGGAGCCCAGATAGCCTGTGATTCCTGCCTTTCTGCTAGCAGAGTCACTTCTGACATCCCTTTTTGACCAGATGGAGTTCTTATGTACTGCTCCTCTGTGTGGTTCTTGCCCACCAGGTGGGGAGATGAATGCTGAGGTAACTGCAGGAGGAAGGCATGTCACTGGTTAATTCTGTTGGAAAAATGACAGGTTAAAATTCTGGCTAGATGAGTCCCCAGAACATTGCCCGCTCCATCTTGTGCACTACCCCCACCATCTTCCCCTGCACCTCAGCGTCCATAGGAGCCCGGAATGCATTTGTCTCCTCGTGCTCCCAATTTCCTACCATTCAGTCTTCTGATCTTGATCTCATGCTTTGTCCTAATTCTTTTGTTTCCATTTCTCCTGTGTTTTCCATGCCCTTGAAACTAGCCTTTAAAAAGCTGCTTCTGCCATTCTTGGCATGGACTTAACTACCCAGTCAGAATTTCTACTTAATTTACTATTGACATTTCAAACTGATAAGTGAGTACTGTCAGTTGGGTCCCAAGTGCAGCATGGCTTACATACTTTGGAAGAGAATGTGGAGGATGAAGGAAAAGGAAAAAGAAAGGAAAAAATGAGAATGATTTTAGTCATGTAAGTCATGAAAGTGTCCACCAGGCACTGTTCTGGTTTTGTTTGTTTTAAAAAATGACTGGAGGCCATAATGTTTGAACTTTCCATTGTCAAGTCTGCTGAGAATTCAAGCAGGGCTAACCCCTGGAGACTTCTCTTTCTTCAGTTCCTGAGATGGAAAAATGAAAGCCTGAATCTTATTAAGCAGATCCCCAGGACTTGAGTAGAAAGAAATATGAAAACACGATTTTGTGTTCAAGCCTGGAAAGGAAAATAACTTCAGAGGGAGTCAGACATGCTTTGGAATTCTATAGCAGCACAGGGAGGCGAAGGCAGAATGTGTGTGTATGGTGTGTGTGTGTGTGTGTGTGTGTGTGTGTGTGTTTGTCACCAAGATGAAAATCTTGCTTAAAAATTCACAGGAAACTGCTTTTCTAGAAAAATGACTGTTAAACATATATCAATTATTTTTAAGATGGAACTTACATTTTATGCAAGACACATTAGCGGGCTCCAAAACCCTGGGAAGCAAGCTTCTGTCACCCCCCCCCATAGTCCTACAGATCAGCAGGGCTCCTTCCACGAGCCCTGTGCCAACTCTCTTTCCAGATCCCCATAGTCCTTATTAGCTGTAGCAGTTGCTCAAACTCATATCCTTTCAGGCTGTCTCGACAGCCTTAACAAAATAGTACAGGAAGGGTGGCTCATAGGTACAGAAAATTATATCTAATGTTTCTGGAAGCTATATATTGGGGATCAGTGACAGCGTGGGTAGAAGCTGATGAGAACCCTTTTTAGATGTAGACCACTGAGACTTAATTGTGCCATAGCCCCAAAGTAAGAGGATGATATAGCTTATTGGAGTACTTAGGACACTCGTCCTATCTGAGACAGCTTTATTCTCATGTCCTAATCACACATTAATGGCTCTCCCTCCTCATCCTATAATCTTGGATGTCAGCATTTGTTATAGTTATTGTTTATAGATATGTCCTGCTCCCCTCCCCCACAGGATCATGCTGTCTCTAGCTGGTAGCCTTGTCTTAAAAGACTGTGAAACCTCTGTGACAGGAGCTATATAGTTAGTGGAGGTAGGCTACTGGAGGTGAGCCTTTGGGTATTATAGCTCAGCCTGGCTTCTGGCCTGAGCTTTCTCTTTCATGATTGTCCAAGTTCTGAAAAAGTCACAAGTTCTCACCGCTATAGAACTGCAGACAGGGCCACTCTTTCTCCACCATAATGGACTGTGACAGAAGCATTGTTGGCTCCTGTAATAATGATGGTGGTGTAGATGAACATGGGTGAATAGGAAATGGTTGGTTTTAGATACCTTAGCCCAAGTCCCTTTGTAGTGAAGCCTTCACTTGTCTCTCAGATATGATGCCCAGATATTTTACTACTCTTAGAATGAATGACCTGAATGTGTGGGTGTCTCTTAACTGATGTCCAGGTCATTGATTCCTGATGGTCTTGAAAGAAAATTACTGTGGTTCCCTTGAAACCCTGGGTTGTGTTTAGAAGTTTGCAATGTACCTTGCATGGAAACAACTGATTGCTTTCTGTTTCTGTGCTTTGGAAGAGGATCTTTGCTCTTTCTAATTAAAATTCCCTGTCAGTATTTTCCTTTAAACTACATCTTCCATCGTAAAGGAATTTGAGCCTCTCAGAAGAAAGAGAATTGCTGGCAGCTTTCAAATGTCAGGGGCATGCTTCTGCCTGTCAAGATTTCCAAACACACATGCATGAGGTGCCTCGAGATCAGCACAGAGAATGTCCACCATCTTCTGCCTGTCCCTGCACAAGACTGATGAGCCGATTCTGAAGCAACAATTAATTGAAATCTGTTATTTACATCAGCTGACTCTGTTGTACATTTAATGGGATTTTGACAAATAAAATGCACCTTATATATCTACCATCTTGGTATCAGAATAGTTCCCTTGCCCTTAATGTCCCTTGTGAACCACCTCTTTTATGCTCTATACACCTGTCATATTTTACTGCTCATATAGTTTTACCTTTTCCCAGGGTGTCTTGTGATTGGAATCTCTTGCCAAAACTTCAGTTTTTGCAGTAGTTCTATAAGAAGCATTAAAGGAATTCTGGAGCTTTGACAACATAGTTTTCTTTTACTTTGTTCTTATACGCTTCAGTGCTCTACAGACTATTCTGAATCTTCCACTTCTCTGTATAAAATTTAGAATGAGTTCATCAGTATCCAGAGAGTAACTTGTGTTCGTGGTCTATGGATGAGCATAGCTACCCATCAAAGAATAAGTTGCTGATATGTTGAATAGGATAATGTTGAATCTGTTGACATAGTTGGGAAGAACTGATCTTCACGTTGCTGAATCATCTGATTCCAGGGATGTACAATGTTTAATCTTTATTTATTTATTTTGTTTGTAATATATATTTCCCTCTGTGTAGATTTTATACATAGCTTGTTAGATTTATACCTAAGAAATTTTGGAGGATGATAATGTGGATGGCTTCCTTTCTTTAATTTCAATTTCCAGTTGCTCATTGCTAGCATATAGATTTATTTTTTTAATCTCAAAAGAGAAAGCTCCCATGCAAGCTCAAATTGCCTTAGTGCAAATAAAATCTTGCTAGAGATTAAAGGATAATACTTATCCAAATACTGGTTCTTGGAGTCTCATCAGGAGCTCATTTATTAGATGCTTGAATATTGTCACAGTGAGTAGCTCACCGTCTCCCAAAGCTATTCTATGTATTTTGAACTTTATTTTAGATTGTATTTCTTTACATGTGATTCCTCATGGGTGAGCTGTTACTTAATTATAAAATGATAAGGCATTTGTCACTTAAGTTAATGGCTTCACCTGCACTCTCATGTGGATAACTATTGCAATGGTTTGATGAATCCAAGGAGTCCTGGATGTTTGTAGTCAGAACCTAGAGTGCCACGTGAACACCTGACTTCAGGTTTTAGCTCCCCACTTGATTTTGGGTGAACTCCCTTTCCCAATTGTTTTATGCTTAATAGTAGGAAAATTCATATCCCCAAAGCACAGCCATGTAAAAGAATCAAGACAGTGAATCTAAAAGTAAATGTTAATCACACTGTTCAGTGGATATGCGATTTTGAACTCATCATCCCTTACTTTTGCTATCACTATCCAAATTATCAGCTGTACATTGAAAGAGAGGCAGAGAGAGAAACAGATTTGGCATCATCACACTGAATTTCACTCTTCATTTTCAAGTTTTGAATGTCTTGGTTAAAAAGAGCAAAGTATACTTTAGTTTAGCTCCTTAATTTCACTGATCAGAAAATTGAGGTGGAAACCCCAGCTGATGAACCAGGCTGTTTAGTTACAAGAGTTAGAAAGGTCCTAGCCTAACTCTTAATACCAGTGTCTTTCTCGTAACTCAACAAAAGAGACACCTGGCTATTCCCCAGTGGCTCTGTCACTTCCCATGGTTTCCTGCTTCCCCACTTATGCAGAGGCACCAGTTTCTAAGTTGCAGCTTTCATTGTGAAGAACTAGTGATGGCTGCATGGTGGGTGCTCGCCTTACTCCATTGTGTACTGGTAACAGAATACTGACTTCTTTATAGGGAAAGAACTTTTTTTTTACCCATAGTTCTGGGGACTATGACGTCAAACATAATACTGCACTTGGTCAGAGCATTTCTGTGTTGTCCTGTACACCAGTTTTCATGAGAAAGCAGAATAGCAAGAGGCGGGCTGGTAACTGACTTTTATAACAAGCCCACTTCCTTAGTAACTAGCTTATTTGCATACATTAATCTCGCTATCACTACTGGGAAACACATTTAAATACAACAGCATTCCCTCCCCAGGGTATTGGCATGATAAAAGTACACAGACTTTGAGAACTGAGCAAAAACCTTAGAGATAAACCTACATGTCTATACTGTTTATTGACATAGGTACTGAAAACATACAAATAGCCTCTTCAGCAGCTGGTGGTAAGAACATTGGGTACATGCCTGCAAAATAATTAGTCAGGACCCCATCTCTTCTAAGTCACAAAAATAAAATCAAAATGTATTGAGGACTTAAATGTATGACGGGGAACTAGGAAACTCCCTGGGGAAAATAGAAATGACTATATTGGTATAGGTCATGATTTTTATCAGTTCTAAAAACAAACTCAAAAAGAACGTTTTCAGACAAGTTGAGATGATGTCAAACTAAAAAGGTTTCTGTTCAGTAGGACATAGTCATCAGGGTGAAGAAAATCTGAAGATTGGAAAAACAGTTACAAACTTTACGTCTAAGGGGGGGTGAATATACAAGGAATATAAAAATTCAATGTCAAGCAAATGAACAACATGATTTAAAAAGATAACGAAGTAGATATAACTCCAAAGAGACAAAAAATGTGCTCAGAATGAATCACCTGAGAAATACAAATTACATACAAATACATAACAAGATTGCTTCATTTTGATAAGAATAATTATTAGCTGAAAGGTGAAGGATGATAAGTGCGGGCAAGATGAGGACACAAGGGATAGTGGTAGTGAGCATGGAAAATGGTTCAGCTGTTGCTGAATTTGATATGGAGTTTGCTTAAAAAAATTTAATAGAAGGACCATACCATCCAACAGTTTCACTACTGGGTGTGTCTACAAAATGAATGGAAGACAATAGGACTAGTCAGTATGTATTACATAAATGCGTGGAATTGTCAAGCAACAAATTTTTGTTAGAAGACTTCTATTTCATTTACATTTAAAACTTTTATTTTCTTTCGAAAATTTATTTGAGCTCGTTTTTCCATATAATATGTAATTATCACATTCTTTCAGACACTCCCTCCTTGCTACCCACCCAACTTCATGTTCCGGCTTTTTCTCAATAAAGCAGCAGAAAATAAAACAAAACTAAAAATGAAAGTCAAAGCAAATAGAAACCTCCCAAATACTAAAACAAACCAAAAAGCACACATACACAAATCATGGAGTCTGTTTTGTTTTGACCAACACAACCTGGGCATAGGGTCTTGCTTGAGTGTGGATGAGATACTCAGGGACAACTCTTTGTGGAAATATGACTTAATTTTTCCAGAAGGTGTCACTTATAAATAGCTTTTAAAGCGCAAATTTAACTAATCCAAAAAGTCAGATCAGTCATTCACAGAGACATTTGAAGTCTCATGGTTATTGCAAGACTGTTCACAACAGTGGAAAAATGAAAATTATCTAAATATTAATGGCTGAATAAAGGAGCTATGACATACTTATGGAACAGAAGAGAATTAGCTCTCCCCCAAAGAATGAAATCTTGTCACTTGCAACGATATGCAGGATCTACAGATGATTATGTTTAGTTAAATAAGTCAGGCACAGAAAAATAAATGTTACATGATCTCATTCATATGTGGAACATAAAAAGCTAAGAATAAAATGGTGGTTTCCAGAGGTTAAGGGCAAAAGAGAAGGAAAAGGGGCTGAGGAAGATGGAACTTTGATCGTTGATTGCAAGACTTCTTAGTGACGGGTAACAAGGTGTAGTGGGCTGTTGCAGAATAATGTGACTATGGATAAAATGTATTATACCTTTCAAAACTCAGAAGAATGTATTTATAATGTCTTCATGATAAATGATAAATATATAGATATATTTAACCTGAATTAAAGGTTATGTAATGCATCAAAACACCCTATGATACTCCATACATTTGTCCAATTATTTTAAGACAATGTAGTGATAGGGGAAGGGGAAATGATGTAGGAGGGTCGTCTGTCTATGTATTACTTTCACTGGTTAATAAAGAAACTGCCTTGGCCTTTTGATAGGCCAGCCCTTAGATGGGTGGAGTAGACAGAACAGATTGCTGGGAGAAAGAAAGCCGAGTCAGGCAGATGCATGAAGCTCCGGCCCAAGGATGGACGTAGGTTAGAATCTTACTGGTAAGCCANAATTAAGATGTGAGAGTTAGCCAAGAAGAGGCTAGATATAATGGGCCGGGCAGTACCTAAATGAATACAATTTGTGTGTTGTTATTTCCTGGTATAAGCTAGCTGTGCAGGAGCCGGGCGGGACGAAAAACAGGCCCACTCCCCTATCACTACAAGACAAATTCTCTCTCTATCTTCCTAGCAGTCTTGGAGCTTGCTATGTAGAAGAAGAGGCTTGCCTCACACCCACAGAGACCTGCTTGCCTCTGCCTGGGATTAAAGGTATGCACCACCACACCTGGATAATATTGTGTAATGTTTATTTTCTAATGTATTAGTTAAAAGTAAATTAAATTTAAAGAAACAAGAACTCAGTGCTCACCTCTGAAAAGAAATGAATGCTCTTTGAATCTACATGAGGGCAAGAAAAGCAGAGAACCTTATTTTGCACATTAGTTTCTACTGCTAAAGAAAACCACGTTCCATTTTGGTGAACAAATGCTTCACAGAAACTACTGTTCAAATATCCCCCTGAAAAGCAACCCTGTGATTTTTCTTGTAGAGAAAGATGAGGATGTTTAAAACATTTTCTATGCTACTGAGTACACAAGCGTGCTCTAATCTTTGTCCTTGAGTAGCTCATAGCCGTGAATTCTGGTTTGCTGCATTCCATCCAAGAACTGTGTAACCTTTGATTGATGGTTCAGCTTCCATCATTACTAAAGCAGCCAATTGAATAGACGCACAGTGTACTGTGAGAAGCTATGTAGAAAATTCACAACTCAGTACCTTGAGGGCAATAAGAGGATACTCAGAGTCAGGGAGCTCCCAGATCTCAGTTTCTGTACCAGACCCCACGTTTAAGAGATTTGGAGCATGTGGTTAGTCTCCCTTTCCTAGAGACATCCGTTTCTCTATACCTCTTTGTTTTTTTAAAATCACAATTAACTACTGTCTCACCTGTAGCCCTGTACTGCTTGATGGTGATGAGGGTGGTGTTTGTTTCCCTGTCTCTACAGGGTGGATCTTAATCAGGTTACTAGGCATGTCCCAACTGTGACCCACAGTCTGTGATTATTTCAGGGTAGTTATGAACGGTACCCAATGAAATATATAAGTTTATTTAAGACAATATGATGTGCATGTTACAATGACTCAGTTTTCAAGCTCTCAGAAGAGTTTCTAGATCTATAAATAAGACACCACTTGTAGAATTTTGTCCCTCTCCCCACCACAAGAAATGTTCAGTTTTAACCCCAAGACCTGTGAAGGTCACTTTCTTTGAGACAAGGTTTGCAGATGCAATTGCATTAAGATGAAATTATTACAGAGTAAGATGGTTCCTAAACCCAGTATGACTGAGAGAAAAGAGACAGATTGTGCTGTGCAGTGGTTACCTTCAAATTGAGATTTTTTTTCCCCTCCTGAAGGAGAATGGAGATTCATAAGTCTCGGGAGTAAACAAAACTTACAAATCTCAGAAAGATGAGGGTTTAAAGATTTGTAAGAGTTCTTCAAGGTCACACAAACAGTAATAATGGCTGGGTAGAGGAGACCCTTCCTAGCTGGGCTGCATAAAAGTCCCTTAGGGAACTCCTGGAATCCTGCTCTGAGAGCTTTTCCTGCTGGGGTGGGCTTTTTGATGATGCACCCACCTTTGAGGCATCCTTGTCCTTATAAGTGATATCTTACCCATACTCCTGTAAGTAATCCCAGTAAACTCATTGGTTGACTGAATGTCCTGGCTAGTTTTATGTCAACTTAACACACAAACTAAAGTTACCTGAAAAGAGGGAAGCTCAATTGAGAAGATGCCTTCATAAGATCTAGTTGTAAGGCATTTTTTTTTAAATTAGTGACAGATGTGGGAAGACTCACCCTATGCTGGGTGGTGCCATCCTGGGCTGCCAGTTGTAGGTACTAGAAGAAAGTAGCTTGAGCAAGCCACAGAAGCAAGCCAATTAGCAGCATCCCTCCATGGCCTCTGTATTAGCTCCTGCCTCTAGGATCCTGCCCTAGGTGAGTTCCTCTCCTGATTTCCTTCAATGATGAATAATGATATGAAAGGGTAAGCCAAATAAACTCTTTCCTCCCCAACCTGCTTTTTGATTATGGTGTTTCATCACAGCAGTACAAACCCTGATTAGGACACTAAACCACACACACACACACACACACACACACACACACACAGAAAAGTGATAAACAGATTGTTTGCACTCATCACAAGCTTAGGAGAGTCAAGCAAGAAAGTGTTGTTTTCTAGTTCCGTAGCCTTGATCTCAGGTTGCTAGCTTCCTGAACTGTGAGAGAATACAGTTTAGTCCCTTAGACTATGGCACTTTGTCAGCCGCTGTCCCTTGACATTATAATACCAACACAAAGAAAAGATGTGCTTTGGCCTCTTTCTCGGGACTGTTATGTCTGGATGAGTCTTGTGAAACCTTTCCATTCTCATTGTAGCCCTGGAGGACCCAGTGTGATGACTATGGGGACTGGTGGGCTGGCGGCTGTGTAGTCACTAAGATCAGGAGGCCTGTTCTTGCCAGTTAGTTAATATCTCTGACCCTCTGTTTAAGCTACACTGGTTTGTTTTCTTTCATTTGCACATAAAAT
Source organism: Bramus lutescens (assembly GCA_001685075.1). Classification (NCBI taxonomy): domain Eukaryota; kingdom Metazoa; phylum Chordata; class Mammalia; order Rodentia; family Cricetidae; genus Bramus; species Bramus lutescens. Next base: position 117,512 of record LOEQ01004976.1, on the reverse strand, counting down.
TTTCCTAACTAATTCAGAAAGGCATTTACTCTTTCCCCGATTTCTTCGTCTGCGATTCTACATCATAGGATTTTTGTGAGAGCTCATTTAGGTACAGAATGATCCAGATTGTTTTCAGTTTGTCTGATTTTCATTAATTTACTGTTTCATTCAGCTACTGTTATAATTATTCAGTGAATATTCAGTAAATGCTCACTTCTGAATGGATGAATGAGCAGAGTTACCTTAATGCAAGAAGGAATATGGGAATAGTAATTAGGGAAACACAAACATCATGAGAGGTGGGGAGATTTATTAGGCCCGACTCCAAAACAACCGCACAATGCTTAAGTTAGCCAAGACCAGGATTCAAAACAGGCAAGTCTGGTGCTTTGTGCAAAGATATTTGAATTAATGGATGTATTCAGGAGGTTTACAGAAGAGGGCAGGACTGGCTGGAAAAAGTGAGGCATTATAGGTTGCCCTACAAATTCCCCACCCCACAGCACAGCCCAAGGATTAGGACAGAAGTGTGAGCTTTGTTAGGTGCCAGAGTTAAGGAAAGGGGCTAGCATTTTGCCTGAGGGAGAGCAATTGAGTGTTTCTCCCAAAGACCTTGTTTGAAATTAAAGTCTTGGAACACTGGATTCAATTAGCTACCAGTTTAGGGACCTTGGGGATTCTAACTTGCTGTGTGCTTTGTTTCCCTTACAAATCATTCTCTGGCTTCTTGCCTCCATGCTTCTCCAGCCTACAGAAAAATGCAGTCTGCAGACCTGGGCCAAAACCTTTCCCTTTTCCAGGTGGTTTAGAATGGAGATCTTGAGAAAATATAGGAAAATATAAGAAAGTACATATAAGTATATAGTGTGTATATGAGTGCTCACATTTGTATATTTTATGCATCTGTCTGCATGAATGCATTTACATAGTAGTTGGAAGACATTTACCTGTTCAATATGTTACAATAAACACTTACAGTCTCTCTCCATCCATGACTACTCAGTCCGAGATCCACACAGCATCTGTGGCCTCCAGAGCTCCCAGTCTATGGGAAAACAGATGAATTGAGAAATGCCTCAATATGGGCAGGTGCTGCAAATACCCACATGGTTTAAGTCTGCAGGACAGTTAGGGAACGCTGAAGGGAGACAGACTGGTGGCCATGAATAGGGTAGAGTTGGAACAGGCTTCCCAGAACCCTCTCCGTTTCTTTTGCAATGTGAGCAGGAGTTTGCCCTGTATGGCACTAGACAAGATGCAGGACAGGTGCTCTGCTCTACAAAACACATAAAAGCCCTCTAGGGAAATTGGTAAGAGGTGACAGCTGACCCACATCCCGACTTGTGTTTCCACTTGTGCTCGAAGGCGTGCAGATTGGTCTTCTCTTAACGTATGTAATATATTCACTGCTTTGTGCTTGGGAAAGGACTTCTTTGCTGGTAATCAGCACATTTTCATCCACAACACAGAAGTTTTTGACCCTTGCAAACAGTATTAAGAAGCATGGAGAAATACATTTGGGGTACAAAGAGGCCTGAGTTTATGACCATGCATCAGGAAGTGGGGAGAAAACCAGAGGGTGTGGCCTTGGGACTGAGAACAGAAGAGTTGGAGAGGGTCAGAATTGTTTTGGCTGAGAGAAAATATCTGAAACCTCAGAGCACGGAGTGCAGCTGTTTCCTAGACATGCCCTCTGATGTCATGGAAATTCCCCTCACCTTTTCAATGCAAGGCTGAACTGTGGGCTAGATTCTGTATTCTCACTGATATACCTACAGGAATATCTGCTTTTAGATTGTTATTTCTCCCTCTTTCCCCTCCTCTCTTTCTGTCTTTTTTCATACTTCCCTCCTCTCCCCTCCTCTCTTCCTCCCTCTCTCTTCCCTTCCTTTCCTATTTTCAGGCAAGTTCTCATTACATTGCTCACACACATCTGGAATTATAATATCCTTCTGCCTCAACTTACTTAGTGCATGCATCATTCTGTCTGTCCTAGGCCTTCTGATATAAAAGTTATGTGTGTTGGGTATGTGCATGGTCGCATACACATCCATGCATGCATGTGTTACGATGGTGATGATAAACTTGGGTGTCATACTCAGGAACATTGTCCATTTCTTTTGAGACCAGGTCTTTCATTGGCCTGGAGCTTATCAATTAGGCTAGACTGGCTGGCCAGTGAGCTTCAGGGAAACCCAGCACCAGATTACATATCTGTGCCACCATGCCCAGCATTTTTCTCTTTTTTAAACCAACAGAGTTTGGAACTTTTGGTTTTAAGGAACATGAAGAAGCACATAAGGTCATAAAACATTATCTTCCAACCTCAAGAAGACTGAATGCTCTTTACCCTCTAGTGACTGGCAAAGTATCTTCTTCCTACTGATGATAAACACTGAAAGAAATCTAAGAATATTAGCTTATAGGAAGCCCAGCCATCTAATTTATTTAAGTGGAGAAAACGGTGCATATAGAGCCCTAGAGACGTGGTCCTCCATTTGGTGTGTATACCAGATGGTTTTGTGAAGCTGGAAGAGAGGATGCAAAATCAGAAGGGAGGAAGATGAGGAGGGGAGATGGGGCAGGAGCTGAGTCATTGTTTCCATGGCTTGTAGAAAGGTTTCTACTTATCTGCCAAAAGTCATGTAGATTTTAGAGAGACACTGTGGGGAATTTCTTGTTTCGTCCCAGGTTTTGTACGGGGCATTTTTGGTCTAGAGAGTATTTTTCCAAAGAAACTCAATTAAGTCTGGAAGAACCTCTAATGCTGTCTGGTTTCCCTGTAGTTACTCCCCGTTGTTCCTCATAGGAATTAACAGAAGAGCATATTGAGCTATTTTCTAGTGGAAGTGACTCATGGGCAGCTCAGAGGCATGGGGCTGATGCATCTGTTTGGGTTCTAACTTTATCAGTTGGTAGCTAAGTGTAGGGCAGCTAGAGAGTTTCTCAGTTTTCCCAAGACTCTTAAATAGTATAGGTTCCCGAGACATTCATAAGACATTAACATGCATCAGCTATCCTACAAGCAGAACTTCCCCAGGCCAGCATTTGCCTCCTTACATCAGTGAGTCTATCATCCCTGAATGGCAATACAGCATGAGGTCTCAGGCTCTGGTATACAATCTCTGCCGTTGTACTAAGCTGCACTGTGATCCTGGGATGCTCCACTTGCTGTTTCTACTCCTCATTCTGTATGGCCCAATACATGCAATCTGTCCTGTGCTCAGCAAATGTTTATTGAATGAATAAATGAGAAGGCAAATGAAAAGTAGTTCATTGTTGAGTGTTTGCTGGATGCACAATGAATAATTTAAGGGAGTTGAAGAAAATTGGTCAAGCACACTTCTTTCTGCTTACAGCTGGTCTACATGTACAAATCTCAGGTCGTTCTCCACCCTCAGTTCTCTGCCGACTGCCACACTCCTCTCTTAAAACCACCCACCCCAAATAACTCAGATTATACAAGACTTTATGTCATTTTTAACAGGGACTCTTGTGCCGTGGAACTGCTTCAACCATTTGTGGACCAAATAAAGACTTTTTTTTTTTTCTGGTTTATGGCGGTGATTGACAGGCAGTAAAGAGCCTCCTCCAGCACTGTGGCAGCTGAGTAGTGGACAAGGCAGAGTTTGGTCAGGCTGCCAAGCATCACAACTCCGCTGCTATCCCTCTGCTGTGCAGACTAGGAACCCTGCCCACCCACCCCTGTCCTCAGCGAACAAGAGAAGTTCCACAAGCTGGAGGGGCAGTTGGATCACAGCTTATTCTGTCCCCAGGATGCATCTTTTATCTTAATTGTGCTTATTCAGCTGTGGGGATGCACTGATATATAGCTTTTTTTTTCTCCAAAAAGTGTAAAGGCCCATTTAAAAACAGAAGCAAATCCTTCTGAGATAGGGGCCTGGCGTGGGAGTGGGGAAGGAGGGGAAAGAAAAATTTCCATCTTCTTTCTGATATCTATTGCTTTGTGTGTGAACATTTACAGAGATGCCTGCAGGCAGTTCTCCAAAGCCTCTTTTTGATCAGAATCAATAAAGCTCTCTATGTAGGAAGTTCTCTCACAACCAGCTTCGTACTTTGTGCTTTCTTGTGGAGATAAGTCATCTAAAAATCACACAGCCATGGCTCCTATCTGCCAGGGTCTGCTAACAGCGCTGGTGGCAATTATCAATCCATTAACTGTGAATGAAGTGATTTCTATCCGCCAGGCTCTGAGCTGACTACATTTTCAGGATAAATGGATTCAGGAAAATTTAATAGAAATAATAGCTATTATTCACTTTTTGTGTATGCCTACTCTGTGCCTAGCACACACATACACACTCACACACACACATACACACACTCAGTGTTACAACACTTCTTTGGTGCACTGTTTGTGAGGAAAAGCATAATACGACTTATGTAAATATGGAAACTCAAACTGTGCAAAGGAATTAATTTGCCTAAAATTATGATACTCCAAAATGCATGCGACAAACAAGCAAAAACATCTGAGGAAGAACAATTGGTTTAAGAGAGTTAGGGAAAGGAGAACACGTCAGGTTCTGCAGAGAGTTCTGTGTCATTGTCTTATGGGCTCTCCTGAGAGCATTTGGAAGGACATGCAAACTTGAGAAGACAAAGATGGCTTGGAAAAAAGTTATGCCATTGGGCTTTCTTTCTAAACACCTGGTTCATTGCTGTCACCAACTGTAATATGGATTAATTATAGGTAGGACTAAGGTAATAAGGATAATCAATCAAACAATCCATCAGTGAGTTTATTGTGTTCCTACATTATAAAGGCAATATATACTCATTAGGAATATTTTGGAAAATGCCAAAAAGTACAAGGTAAAAGCATTGATCGCTGAGTCACTGCCCAATGTAACTACTGTGCACTTGTGGATTGTTTTCTTTCCGGTGTTTGTTTATGGGATGTTGATTATATTGTACATAAAATCCGGCTTCATATTTACTTAGGGCAGTGTAAGGTAGATATTATAAATTACTTCTGTAGATATTATAAAGTCTTTAAAAAATACACTGAGTTGGCATGTAACACAGATTTGTAGCATTTGCCTAGCATGTACAAGGCCCTGAATTAAATCCCTAGCCAAAACTGTTTGCGAAAACTATTATAGCCTCTTAAATGAATATATCAAATTTTATATAACAGGATTGTAGAGTCAGCTATCTATATATTTGATATTTTTAATTTTGATAAGTAGGATTTTCATGAGAATCTTTTTAAAAGATTTTTTAAACAAAGTAACATTTTTTTCTAATTTTAAAAGTGTGTGTGTGTGTGTGTGTGTGTGTGTGTGTGTGTATGCCATAGCACATATTTGGCAGTCAGACAACAGCTTTGCGGAATCAGTTCTCTCCTTTCATATTTAAGTAGGTTCCAGGAGTCAAACTCTGGTCATCTGAATTGCATGGTCAGCATTAAACCCACTGAGCCATCTAGCTAGCTCTCTCTCTTATTTGTGTGGAATGAACTTCGGGCTGTACTGCTACTGAGTTAAAACGTCATGTGTTCTTTCCAGTCATTCTAAAAGAAAAGAAATGCCAATTTAAAAAATAAGCTCTATGAAGATTTCCTGGATTGACTCAAGTACTCTTATTCTTGTTAAAATTTAAGATTGTTAAAAACAAAAATTATGGAATATGAAGTCTTTAGTGGATGGAAATACAATGATCTTGCATTGTGTGTGTGTTTGTGTGTGTGTATTTGTGTGTGTGTCTGTCTGTCTGTCTTTCTATGATTTGAGTTTAAGATTAATGAGTAAGGAAACACAGCTGTCAATATTGGGAGGACCCTTAGGAAAAAAAAAACTAGCAAACCAGTGTCCAGAACTCTAAACTCATTACCTGCTCATCACTTTTAACTAGATATTGTATATTTTCAAGATGGGTTCTCTACTTCTGACCAAAGCTGGCCTTAATATCATGATGCAGTCCCAGCTACAGAAAAATGGCATGTTCCCGAAAGTCAAGGGCACTCAATCTGCAAAAGGCTGTAGCAATATCTCTAACAAGAATATGACTTGCATAAAGTTTAATTCATTCTTTTCTCAGCCCTCCCACCCCCAATTTGAAGACAAATGAGTTACATATGCAATGAATATGCTTCACCATTCCAGGCCTTCTATTGGGAGGGAGCACATCACTTCTTTCCAGGTCTTACCAATATAATTAGATTGCTCCAGTTTTTCTCAATAAGATCCAAAGCGAAACCCTCTGGAGGAGGGTTGTGGATTCTTTCTCTGCTCATAAAAAGGAATGATGCAGGAAGCAATGCCTTCTGTTCTGGATATTGTTATGTCTGCATTCATTGCTTGAAACTGTAGCAGCAATCATGACTGAGAAAGAAACTATGAACACCTGGTAGAGATTTTATGTAGAATGAGGGGTCTTGGTTTGTGTCTCTGAACTGATAACTTAGTTCTGAGGTCTTTCTGCACTTGCTGTTACTGGAAGATAAACTTTTTTTCATTGTTGAAATGAGTTGAAACTAGATTTTTCATTGTTGGAAGTTCCAATCACACACTGGATTCTTACTACAAGGTCTGCTCCTATCACCAGGTACAATTTTTTCCTATGTGTGAGGATTTGCATTACTTGTGCTTTTAGAATAAAGTGATCCAAAAGGAAAGTTAGCAGAAATAATAACTATCATTTTTCCAAATATCTATAGATATAAATGAAGACTTTCTGATATCTTATATTTGAATGGAAGCCTCCATTATGGAATGACCAGTCTGGACAGGTTTATGATTTCACAAAACTTAGCATTGCTACCATCTATCTCTCCAAGGAGGTTGTCCTAACTTTGCCCATGCTTCTGCTGTATATGGATTGCCTGTCTTTCTTGAGTTCTTATAATAGCCACTTTGATTTTTATTGCATGAATAATGTTTTTGTCTCCCCATAAAGCTATGCATGCCACTGGCATCTGTATTTTAATCTTTGTAGCTGCATGCTCAGAATTCAAAATGCAAAGCAGAATGAACAGATGGTTCAGTGGCGCATTGAAACTTCCATTTTCCATAAAAGTTCTTAAGTGATGCACACTTATGTTATTTTTAACAGAATTTGTATCTGCAGGTATTTGTATTCCTTTTGTATTTTCTTCTCTATATTTCTCATGGAGATCATTTCTCATAACCAAATATAGTTGAGATAAAGCTCCTGTGCCCCCAGGGAGAATTAGCCAACTTGCAGCATCCTGCCTTGTTTGAGAGGCAAGTTGAAGAGCATTTGGGGAAAGAATTCATGTTTACTGTACTGAACAACTCCTTCAAATGCTACTGGCTGCAAGGTGTCTGTCTCATAAACAACAGAATGTGCAGCTTCTGGTGTGTGTCTACAGGCACGTCTAGCTCTATGACATCTGAAAAGTCACCTAAGAATTCAGTAGGTGGCTTGAGATTCCACCCAGAGGCTTAGAAAGTCGTGATCTGTAATACTTATTGGATGACTAAGCTGGAGCATCAGGAAGCTCGCTGATGGCTAATAATTATTCTCATTCCACAGTGTATAGTTTGCAAAATAAAGCAAGCAAGGCTTCTGCCCTTTTGTTCTGTGACTCACTCTTGTAAACTCTTGGTGAGAAGGCCATGAGAGTACCAGTGATGCCCATGGGCACTCTTGCTCTTCTCTGCTTTCCTCTCCTCAAGGCTGTAGGTCCATTTTTCCATGCTTGAAGAGAGGTTGTGCTGTGCTGTGGTTAAGAATCAGACTTTGCATTTTAATTTGAACATCCGCATGCTGGTGCCACAATTTCCCAGATGTGTAGCCTTGGGCCAAAGGCTTAACATCTCTGAGCCCCACTGGTTTTCATCTCTTAGGTAGAAACAATGACAGAAGTTAGAGGTTGTTATGGAAACGAGTGGCTATAAAGTACTTTGTACACAGCTGGTACAGACAGAGAGATGAAGACACGGTAATTATTATTAAGATTAGCTGCAGGTTTTCTCCAGGCTATTTCAAAAGGGGAAAATACATACACAGTTTGGAGACTTAAAAAGAAAACACTTTTCTAACCTGTTGTTTATTCATTTCCAAACCAATTTCAAAAATTTCAACTTTGCAGGTTTTGAAAGGGAGCAGAGCAGAACGTGTCAACATATCAGTGTAGCATGCTTGCTTTAACATGTATGTTCTTTTCTTTCTCTTTAGTGTGCCGACATCATGGTGTGTTCAACCTCCTAATTGCACTCCTAGAACTCCATGGTAGAAAGTATAACTTTCTTAGTGTTCTTTAACCTTTATGTAGGTTCACATTTGTGCATATGTGCATTTCTGTTCATATACAGATTATAGTGTGCACATGGAAGTCAGAAGACAAGGTTGGATTTCAGTCTTTTCACTTTGTCTGAAATAAGGGTTTTTATTGATAGTCACTGCAAATCACAAGGCTACTTGTCTGCACTTTCTGCCACACCACATGGACATTGAGATTACATATATGTGGCATTGTATACAGCTTTATGTGTGTTCTAAGGATCTGAACCCAGATCCTTACATTTCTGTGATTCAACATTCATTTCACTGAGTCATCTTCCCAGCTTGAAATGTTTACTTTTTAGACTATTCACCCTAAAAGGATAAATCTTAAACATTAGTTTATAGATGTGCACTAGCCATTTGCCCACCTTGAGGGAGAAGACACAGAGATCACCCACAACTACTGGTGATCAATGGGGTTTCCTGCCACTCTGTCCTTTGGGAGGATTGTAAAAGTCACCTCACTTAGGCAAAATGGTGTGGCATTTCTTGGGTGCTAATGTTAAATAGGTTTATAATGACTATGTTTATGAGAAACATGCAAGGAAAAGCTTAATTGAAAGGGTTTGGTGAATAGTGGCAGAGTGCTCCAATGTTGTTCTATATGTCTGAGACTTTGTTACACAAAACATTGCAGTTACGGATTTTGAATCCCGAGAGAATGAACCTAATTAATTGTGCTTCCAGGAGACCACTTCCTAAATATAACCCCAGTAACACAGACACTGAGAGAAACAATTAATAAATGGGATCCCCTGAAATTGAGACGTTTCTGTAAAGCAAAGGGCATGGTAACAAGACAAAACAGCAGCCTACACAATGGGAAAAGATCTTCACTAGTCCCACATTGGGCAGAGGGCTGATCTCCAAAATATACAAAGAACTCAAGAAATTGGTCACCAAAAGAACAAATAATCCAATGAAAAATGGGTACAGAGCTAAACAGAGAACTCTCAACAGATGAATCTAAAATGGC
>LOEQ01004976.1:94046-108236 GCA_001685075.1 Bramus lutescens | reverse complement strand
CAAAACAACTCTGAGATTCCATCTTACACCTGCAAGAATGGCCAAGGTCAAAAAACACTGATGACAACTTGAGAGGATGTGGGGTAAAGGGAATACTTCTCCATTGCTGGTGGAAGTGCAAACTGGTACGGCTGCTTTGGATGTCAGTATGGTGATTTCTCAGAAAATTAGGAAACAACCTACTTCAAGACAATCTATTTCAGGTAATACCACTTTTGGGTATATACCCAAAGGATACTCAATCATACCACAAGAGCAGCGTTGTTTGTCACAGCTGGAATCTGGAAACAACCTAAATGCCCCTTGACTGAAGAATGAATAAGGAAAATGTGATATATTTACACAATGGAGTACTATGCAGTGAAAAAAAATGATGTCTTGAAATTTGCGGGCAAAAGGATGGATCTAGTAAACATCATATTGAGTGAGGTAACCCAAACCCAGAAAGACAAATGTAAAGTGCACTCACTCATATGTGGCTTTTAGACATAAAGCAAAGAGAAACTAGTGTACAATTCACAACCCCAGAGAACTTAGACAACAAAGAGGACCCTAAGAGAGACATACAAGGCTCTAATCCTCATGGGAAGTAGAAAAAGACAAGATCTCCTGAGTAAATTGGGAGCATGGGGACCTTGGGAGAGTGAAGAAGGGGAGGGGAGAGTAAAGGAGGGGAGTGGAGAAAAATATATTACTCAGTAAAAAAACTATTTATAAAAGAGAATTGTTGTGCTTTCTTTTACCATCTTGGGACTTTATAGCCGGTCAATTAATCTTTCAGGACCAGTTTCTTCATCCATGAGGCATGGTAATTACGAGTATATCTCTAGAAAGTTTTTGATTTTAAGAGTCATGTGATAGGATCATAGCTAGCTATGTAATTGATCAACAAGCATGTTGTTATTGGTGTCACGGCAATTGTGTAGAAGCATTTGAAGAGGGCTTTGTTCTCCCTTCATCGCAATTTTTAAAGATGTTTTAGAAGATAAGCATGAAAGCTTGTCAATTCTACCCATACCGTGCTTGTTAGTATTCAATCCAAATGTTTCTGGGGTGTGGTGTGGCTAATTATATGCAGGATTAGAAAGAATCCTTTGAGAAAAGACATACACTTTCATATAGATGCTCTGGAAACAATGAGGCCTGTGATGTTGAGAAAACTCCAAGGACAAAGGTTGGGAGAGAGGATATTTGGTAGGGAAGATTTAAGGTGTTTTTCTTAGGAGGTAGTGATGGAATTGGAAAGGGAGTCGGCATTTTGGAAAAATAGAAACATTGCAGATACATTTATAATCCTCTTTGGAAATCTAAATACACTTTATTCTTTTACCAAAATAAATCATATCACATAAATTGTTTTGTTCCCATTTTTCCTTTGAAGATCTGAAAACTTGGCTTAGGATGGGAGGAAAAAATAAAAACAAACCTCTGAAGATTTGGAGGAGGATTTTCTTTACTGCTTATTGTGCTTTATTTTGAGAGGAAAAAAAAGAATCTGCTTTAAAAACATCTCTAACCACATGTAGATTTGGGAAGGGGTGGGAGTGGTACTTCATGCTAGAGTTGGCATTGACTCATAAAACTATCTCACTTGTCTTCTCTACAGTTCAATTAAATATATCTTATTTCATTGAGATTTGATGTAAGCTAATTCAATTCATTCTGTATGCGTGGAGAATTCATACAAGCCCAAATATTCTTCTCTTAGTCATAATGGGGCACGAAAGGAATAATTTCAGTCTTTGCTGATTTTCTGGCTCCATTGGGTAGTGCTGAGGCTCTACGCATTCCTGTGAGCATTCAGAGCACCTAGCACACCAAACAGATGCAGATGCAAAGAGTCCCAAGTGCATAGGCTACCTCTTCTCCTACTCCATTCTTTTAATTTTCTCTCTGATATGCCTTTCAAAGTGATTGCATGAAAAGTGAAGAAAATTGAGTGTTATAAAAATATTAAAATCTTCCTGCAAGTGACAGAAGCAGGGCAAAAGTCTACCTATTCAACACTCCTACATTTTGTATACATACATACAAGGTAAGGCAGGAATCATGATGATCATCTCAGATTTGACTCCAGTCCTTATACTGAACAGTAAGTATACAGATGCTTTCACTTTATAAAATTATATGCTAAACTGTCAGTTCAATGTGCAGGAAACAATAACCAGCTTGTTCTTCCATTTTTAATTTATTCCCTGCCTCTACACAAAGTATGTAAGAATTGTTGGGGGTTTGGGTATTTTGAGAAGTATTTTGGAGAGAATTATTGAAACCAAATACTTCCTTCTTATGCAAAGCAATTTGTACCAGTCAGTTTTTAGAGTAATGCCATGTAACAAATAATTCCATGATCTCATTAGGTGACGACAATGAACATTTATTTTCATAGATTTTCACATTGACTACAATTCAAAAGATATAAATTGGAATTTTCTGTGATCTTCAGGCTTTGATTTGATCAGAATTGTTTCTAGATATAGATTGAGTTCAAGTCTTTTCCATGAAATTTGTCATTCTGAAACCAGTGACAACCAAAAATAAGATTTTATAGTGATGATACTGGCACAAAAATTAGGCTGAACATTGTATGTCTCTTAAGATCTTGATCCATTAGTATATTGTTGCTTCTCAGCATTGATTGGCTGAAACAGGTCATATGATCAAGCCCACCAGCTCTTGAAGTGAGAAAATAAGTAAGCCCTACCTTTCGAAAGAATTTATTTGTCAAATAACAGTTTTACAAGAAAATTACCACAAAACTTCACATTTATCTTTGGTGTTTGAATAATATATGGATAAAAATACCTGACATAGAATTTATAAAGTTTAGAGAGGAATATATTAGGAAAAAGCCATAGTTAATAAAATTTGGTTTTACAATCTATTTGTGTTTCTGGTAGGGTAGATTGGGTCTGGGGGAGGGGAACAAACAATAGAACATTTTGTCAACATTTTCAGAAAAGAAAAGTGACCAGAAAGAAGAGGGTAAATGTAAAGAAAGTCACAGACCAAAGAAAATATTAAAATATTATATAACCAGTAAAGCACCAACAACTGAATCTTTCTTCCCAATGTACCCATCCAGGTAGAATTAAGAACCAGAAGCACCATGGTGTAGAACGATATCAAAAAAAGGCTAGATTTTTTGCACCACTTCTAGTGAAGAAATCATGCAAGGCTAGTGTGACCTTGAGTCACTCTAGTTAATGTGGGAGGTAAGAGGAACAAGAAAATGGAAGAACAAGGACAAATGGGAAGCCACCGCTTTTTGAGAGGAAATGTGTTAGATCCCCAGACATTTGTCCATCTGTTACTACTTCGGACTCCTCCTGACTTAATGCTGTGATGACTTTCAGGGAAACTGGTGCCTTTCACCGCAAAGCTGCTCATTCATCTGACCTAGGAGGAAGACAGGAATAAGAGCAAAGCAGTAAAGAGAGGACTCAAGCATCTGAAAGCCTGGTTACTGCTCCACACCAACAAGGAAGCAAGGGAAGATCAGCAGTCACATGCAGGGACTGCCACACAGTTTGACACCAAACCTGGAGACTCAGGCAATAGCTTCTGTTTCATTGGTCTTTTCTACCCAAACACATTTCTTTTATGGTCTCTCTAATCTGGAACCTCACAGAGATGAGCCTTTGGGCAGTAACTTCTTGATTATCTAAACTGGGACATTCCAAAGCCCACATATATTCTAATTTGTTTAGAATTTCACTGAAAAGCAAAGAACAGGAAGCAAATCAGAGTGATAAAAGAAAAAAAAACTCTGTTATCAGGCAGAAGGGGCTTTGGATGTTCAAGAGATTGAACAAGGTTACACTACGTTTTGCTATCTGCATTGAAAATATAGAGAAATGACTTCATGCTGATGCTGACAAGAGGGGGTCATGAGAGTAGGGAGGAACAGAAATGGGTGCAAAATAGACATTTTCGGTCCTATTTTTATTTTGTTCATATTACATGCTTGCATGTATATAATTCTATACCCCTCTCTGTGTTTAGGTTTATTGAAGGATATTGGGTTGCCAGGGTTTACAAACATCAAAAAATTTTCACCGCACCCACTGTTCTCAATAATCCTCATTACATTTCTTTTGCCTGTGGTGCAACATGCTCCATATTTTCATATTGCTTTTTGCTTAAAACAACTTCTTCCCTTTCAAGAGCTGAAATTCAGTTCTTTCTCTCTCTCTAGTGCTGCTGGGGTTTGAGAGTTGTGAGGGGAAGGAACTTGTGGGTTTCTTCCCTTCTTTCCTCAGCCCTTTTCTTCTCCTTGTTCCTATGAATGTCAGATGCTCCAGCATGTTGGGAGAGGAAGGAAGGAAGGTGGGCAGGCACAATTATTAAAGTAGCCATTGCTATAGTGGTTTCTGTTGGCTGTCATTGCTTCTATGGGTTCCACTAATGGGACCTTAATTATTTCTCTGATAAGATTGTCATCTCTGTGGTTTCTTTACCGTAATGCTGCCTTAGTTCCCTTTTCTGTTGTTATAATAACACACTCTCTCAAAAGCAATTAAAGGGAAAACTGGCTTATTCTGGCTCAAAGTTCAATGGCACAGCCCATTATAGTGGAAGTCAGAGCATCAGGAGCTCGAAGAGGCTAGTCCCACTAGATCCACAGTCAGGAGGCAGAGAGTGATGCTTGCTTGAGAGGTTGGTCCCCCCTGCATCTGCAACCAGAAGGCAGAGAGTGGTACTTGCTGATTTTTAAATTATTTTTTCCACTTACAGAGTTCAAGAGCCCATCCAGGTAATAGTGTCCAGAGGCCTATGTCTCAGCTGACTGTAGCATCTGTCTAGGTGTCAGTGACCACTACCCATCACAGGTGCATTGACACTTTTCTTGTTGAAGGAGGCCGCTTGTTTGTTTCCCGGCTCTCCTGTAGCTCAGATCCAGAATAATTACACAGAAACTATATTATTTAAAGCACTGCTTGGCCCATTAGCTCTAGCTTCTTATTGGCTAACACTTATATCTTAATTTAACCCACCTCCAGTAATCTGTGTATCATCACGGCTGTGGCTTACCAGATAAAGTTCCCAGTGTCTGTCTCCTACAGGGGCTCCATGGCTTCTCCCTGACTCTGCCTCCTTTCTTCAAGCATTCAGTTTAGTTTTCTCCATCTACCTAAGTTCTGCCCTATCAACAGGCCAAGGCAGTTTCTTTAATAACCAATGGTATTCACAGCATACAGAGGGGAATCCCACATTCTTTTCTAAGGTTTTTCTTAAGATGTCTTCTAAGTGTAGGTGCTCTCCCTCCACTTGGTAATTCCAAGCTTCTCTCCAATGCTCCTTAGTGGCACATTTGCATTCTCCTTTTATTCAGGTCACCACCTTCTTTGGCCACCTAATGTCTTGAGTGGTGTAAAGACTGTCCTGTCAAGTGTCCCCTGGACTTCCAGAATGTTGCCACATTTCTTCCAAGACAATTAGGAGAAGGAGCTACTTACTCCAGGAGCACCCCTTTTCTGCCATACTACAACATATGACTTTGCTTTCCTACTTAGGCAGGAACAAAGCAGACCAACAAGGCTATTGTCTAACCAGTCGCACAGCCATGGCACAAGGAGCCAACATTCCCTTCTTGAATGTTTTCTCAATTATTTTTGTGTGTATTATCTTTTGGACACATTTCACAGGTATATGGGATATTCATATCTCCTATGTCACAGACACACATTTTGATTCTTGGATATGCCTTAGATCAGCATTGTTAGCCAACAACCCCAGACAGCTATTTTCTCCTTTCTTTGATCTGTTTTTACAAAGAAAAATAACATGGTGAGGTAGAACTTAATAATAGCTAAGGGCAGCAGTAAAATCCAGTTACCTTTGTACTTAGTTATTTATTCTTAAAATTCCATATTTGATTGAGGTATGATTGACATGTACAAATGAATACATATTTAATAAATATAACTTGATGAATTTTAAAATAATTATGTATCCATGAGATCATTACCAATTTTTCTATCTGCCCTAACTTGATTTCTGGTACTGTGACAAAATACTATGAACAAAACCAGCTTCACGGAGGAAAGGGTTTATTTAGACTTATGGGTTAATACTCCTTTACTGAGTGAAGACAGGGCAAGAACTCAATAAAGATCCTGATGCATAAACCAGCACCAACAAGTTTATGTGCAGATAGCTTTCTTGTAATGCCAGGACTTGCACAGGGAATGGTGCCACCTACCATGAACTAGGCCCTCCTACATCAATCAAACTAAGAAAGCCCCCCACAAACATGCTTATAGGCCTATATGATCCAAGCAATCACTCATCTGAGACAACTTCTCAGATGACTTTAAGTTGTGCCAAATTGAGAGTTAAATCTTACCAGGACAAACTCATAGACATTTCCATCACTTCCTAACATTTCATTTACTGTCAAAATTGTCATATTATTATTAATTATTATTGCATTGAAATTCTTTATACAAGAGCTATTCTTTCAGTAAATTTTAAGTTATTAATACTTCAGTGCTGGCTGTAGACACTAAGCCATATGTTAGACCTTTAAATCTTATTTTGCTTTTATAACTGAATCCTCATGCCTGCAGCTCTTCATTTCCTCTTTTCCAAAGCCCTGGCAATGGCCAATCAACCCTTTCTTTCATTCGTTTCACTAGTTCAGATTCCACATAAAAGTGAGATTTTACAGAATTTGTCCTTCTGTGCCTGGTCCAGTAATAAACTTCCACGATATCCTGCATTTCATTGATGTAGTCATAGGCTGAAGAACACCCAATTCTAAATTATTGTTTTACCCATTTATTCACTGGCGAATGTTGAGACTGTTTCTATATCCTGTCCAATGAAAAATACTGCAGTGTACAAGGGAGTAAAGAGACCTTCCTAATATACTGATTTTTATTTCCTTTAAACTACTCAGGAGGAGGGTTAATGGATCAAATACCTGTTAGCAAGATTTGAGGAAGGTATTGGTTGTATCATACTTAATATCTCCTTATTCAAAGCTTTGTTAATTCTGGAATATTAATCTTCACTTTTTATGTAATTATAATAAACCATTCATATGCACATACACAGAACACCCCAACTACTCTTCCCTACATTCCATATCTCATGAGAGGGGAAAATATAAGAGGAAAAAAGAAATTTCTTTACTGAAATGTTCTCAGTGGCTGCCACTAGGTAATAAGATTAGAACATTTTTTTTTACTGCTACATTACCTTCCTTTTCTCCAAAGCAAGCACATCCCTCTAAAAAATAAAACGATGAAGTACAATAAACATGATTTTCAAAATACTTCTGATCTCTGGCACATTCCGCGGATGGGCCAGATGTGAAGGGCAGGGCCTTGGTGTTTCTGACCTCCTGGGGCTCTCTACAGGCTCATGATTTTATGAAGCCTCAGCTGCTCTGCATTCCTGCAGCACCTGCCACAACAAAGGGAGGCCTTCTGCTGAGCATACTAATGCAGCTGTTAATGCCTTCAGAGAACAAAGAAACCCAGATGAGCAGGTCATTAGCCTCCCTTGGATACTGTCCATCTTATTCTTGTCTGAGCCCTCTGGAGGAGGCATGAATCCACCTGCAAGGGAGGATGTCTCTCATGGAGCCCCCTGCTCTTTCCTTTGTCCTCTTTGGTGGTCTCATCCTTTCTTGTTCTGGCCCCTGCTTGCCATTTGGCTTATATCATGGCTTCTGTCTTGTTCTGAGACCTAGCTAGCATCTGTTTGTCAGACTTTGCCTCTTATTTCTCTCTTGAGTCCAAATGTAGCCCCACACATCAAGGCTATGCTTTAATGATGGGTTGACACCTCAGGGGGCCAAGGACAAAAATGAATGGGCTGCTTTTCAATCTTTAGAGCTCCTTACTGTCTGATTTCTCATTCCCTACTGGTTCTTTGTCTCATCTTCAAAGTTATCAGCATCTTTCTTGGCTCCCTACAGACAGGGCACATTTATGTCTTCATACTAAAGTTTCCTTTCAAAGTCCACCCAACTTCTGCCATCTTTCTTATATATTGGACATTAAGGAGAGAGATTAGGTTCCTCATACACTTCTCACCCCTCTGGTCAAGAATAGGAATGACTAGCTTTTGTCTGCAAGGTCCACTGGCCAGCAAAAGGCCCTGATCCTGTACCAGAAGATCCATCAGAGGGGTGAGGGCGTTCCTGACCCAGGGAAACAGAGCACAGACATCCCCACAAGCCCCTAAACTTCCTGCTCATTCTGCAGGGGCTCCTAACCCCGGCTACTGCCCCTAGCTTCCTACCCCATGCCAGCTTGCATTCAGGTACCTCCTCCCTTACCTTCTTCAGGGCCATAGATCCCCCCAGTTGAGCCTGTTAGGGTGCTGGGACCAGGTGGTGACTTCAATCAGGTGAGAGTTCCTTTGTTTCAATAGCCTGCCGACAGCAAGGTAGACCCTTTGTCTGTGAGAACCCCTGGCCAGCAAGGGGCCCTGATCCTGTACCAGAAGATCCATCGGAGGGGGCCCTGACCAGAAAGGGGCCTTGATCCTGTACAAGAAGATCCATTGGAGAGTTCCCTGAACAGCAAGGGGCCCTGATCCTGTACCAGAAGATCCATCAGAGAGCATTTGTAGGCAGAGATGGGAAGGCGCCAAAGCAAGAATTCTTCCAACAATTTGAAAACCAACATGAAAACACCAGAACCCAGTGAACCTACAAGAGGAAGATTGGAACACCATAATCAAGAAGTAGAAAATGATATTATGAAAGCAATAGAAGCCCTTAAAGAGGATATGAAAAACTCCCTTAAAGAAATGGATGAGATGAATAACANCTACAAGGATGCACAGACAAGTGCACATGTACCTCTCCTATGAACACATTCACACACACACAACACATACATACACACAAGTGTAATAAGGTAACATAGATCATCTAATCTAGAGAATGTGAACCTAAGTGGCTGGAGATACAGTAAACTCTTCTTGTGTCATAGTAACTTAAGATAGTCTAATTTCAAATTCTTCACCTGAATTTTAAAGCAGAAACTCTCAAGGGATTCAGAATTCCAGAAGACAATAAAACTAACAACCCAGAACCAGCCCTTCATGTCAAATGATACGTTGACCATGGAGACCCGATGTGGGATTCCCCTCTGTATGCTGTGAATACTATCGGTTAATAAAGAAACTGTCTTGAGCACATAATAGGGTAAAATAGTGCTAGGCAGGGAAAACTAAACTGAATGCTGAGAGAAAGGAGGCGAAGTCAGGGAGAAGCCATAGACCTGCCGCTGGAGACAGATGTGGTGAAACTTTGCTTGTAGGCCACGACCTCATGGTGATGCACAGATTAATAGAGATGGGTTAAAATAAGATGTAAGAGTTATCCAATAAGAAGCTAGAGCTAATAGGCCAAGCAGTGATTTAATTAATACAGTTTCTGTGTGATTATTTCAGGTCTGANGAGGGAAATGGGAGGAGGTGGAAATTTTTAATAAAAAAGTATAAAAAAAACTAACAATACAGGAATACACAAGGCAATCACTGCCTAGGTTCTACAAGGATGCACAGACAAGTGCACATGTACCTCTCCTATGAACACATTCACATACACACAACACATACATACACACAAGAGTAATAAGGTAACATAGATCATCTAATCTAGAGAATGTGAACCTAAGTGCCTGGAGATACAGTAAACTCTTCTTGTGTCATAGTAACTTAAGATAGTCTAATTTCAAATTCTTCACCTGAATTTTAAAGCAGAAACTCTCAAGGGATTCAGAATTCCAGAAGACAATAAAACTAACAACCCAGAACCAGCCCTTCATGTCAAATGATACGTTGACCATGGAGACCCGATGTGGGATTCCCCTCTGTATGCTGTGAATACTATCGGTTAATAAAGAAACTGTCTTGAGCACATAATAGGGTAAAATAGTGCTAGGCAGGGAAAACTAAACTGAATGCTGAGAGAAAGGAGGCGAAGTCAGGGAGAAGCCATAGACCTGCCGCTGGAGACAGATGTGGTGAAACTTTGCTTGTAGGCCACGACCTCATGGTGATGCACAGATTAATAGAGATGGGTTAAAATAAGATGTAAGAGTTATCCAATAAGAAGCTAGAGCTAATAGGCCAAGCAGTGATTTAATTAATACAGTTTCTGTGTGATTATTTCAGGTCTGANCTGGAGATACAGTAAACTCTTCTTGTGTCATAGTAACTTAAGATAGTCTAATTTCAAATTCTTCACCTGAATTTTAAAGCAGAAACTCTCAAGGGATTCAGAATTCCAGAAGACAATAAAACTAACAACCCAGAACCAGCCCTTCATGTCAAATGATACGTTGACCATGGAGACCCGATGTGGGATTCCCCTCTGTATGCTGTGAATACTATCGGTTAATAAAGAAACTGTCTTGAGCACATAATAGGGTAAAATAGTGCTAGGCAGGGAAAACTAAACTGAATGCTGAGAGAAAGGAGGCGAAGTCAGGGAGAAGCCATAGACCTGCCGCTGGAGACAGATGTGGTGAAACTTTGCTTGTAGGCCACGACCTCATGGTGATGCACAGATTAATAGAGATGGGTTAAAATAAGATGTAAGAGTTATCCAATAAGAAGCTAGAGCTAATAGGCCAAGCAGTGATTTAATTAATACAGTTTCTGTGTGATTATTTCAGGTCTGAGCAGCCAGGAACAAACAAACAGCCTCCCCTACTACAGAGACCATATTTACCTAAAGTCAAGAACCTTTGCTTAATTGCTAATGCACATTTTCAGCTTTTGTTATTTCTAATAATGGCTGCATAAGCTAAAAGCTAGCAAGAATAAGATCTATTCTATCCAAGAGACCTGGATTTAAGAATCCATTCAGCTGCTTCCTATGACTTATTTCAGTTTTCTACTGTCAAGATCAAGACATAATGTCCTATTTCTTCAGGATTTGGGAGGCTTAAAAGATTGAAAATATCTTCATCAATGTCCTAGCATGTTTGATAGATTAAGGATATGATAAGAATGTCAAATACCTTATTAGCATAATAATAAAACTACCACCATGCTTCTAATTATTATCACCTTCCTATTTAAACCAATGTTTCAAGAAGCTAAACGCACAATTGAATTTCACAGTGTTAGAGACAGGACTGGCATTAAGTCAGTTTTATTCTAAAGCAAATTAGTTCATGATTGTGTACCTTTTATAATATGTTAAATATGCAAATTGAATTCTTCAAATTTTAACTTATCACAAGTACATTTCCAAGATCAGTATTCATTAATGCTTCAGTGACATCAGTCAAGATTTGAGTCATGCACATCCAAGACAGCAGTCATTAAAAAGGGAAAATGGTATTCCTCATCAATACTATCTATCTATCTATCTATCTATCTATCTATCTATCTATCTATCTTATAGTGGATTCTAATAAGAATGATTAGGAAATACTATAATACCATTCAGATTTTAAAGTACATAACAGGTAATGGTAATCAAATAGAGCAAAAAATGCAATTTAAGGATGTGTGACTTAAACAATATAATGCTTAGAAGAAAAACTGAGAAGGAAGTGTCCACTCTAAACTGTGAGAGGCCTTTGCTCTCACTTGCTAGCTGGAATGCTTCTTGTCTTTGAAAACTCTCTTCTTCTGTACCACATTTGCCTACCAGACACTTACACAATGTTTAGGTTCATTCTTCAATGAAAATATCCCTGGAGCAGCTGCACTGCCTCATGGAATTTGAACCCCATACACTTTACTCGATGACTCCCAACCACAAAGTGCTCATTTCTTTTCTACTGAAATACTTTGGCATGTGTCTTCCCCCATGAGACTGTCATGTCTTATTCATGACCATGCCTATGAATAGGAAATATCTGGCTAGTTAATAAAAGATGAAGAATATTCTGAACAACAAGAAATTACCTTACAATAAACCTAAATAAGGTTGGATGGACAGAATGAGAATACAGAGGTGTGGAAACACCTAGCCAAGCACATGAATGCACTGTAAAAGTGTGATGCTCAAGTATGTATAACAAGCCTAGAAACTGAATTAACATACATACTTCTATCCACTTATTTATGTACTATATAATGTAGATATTGCTGTTTTTCCAAACTAAGTGGGAAGTGCTTTTTTCAAATCTTAATCAATACAGCAACCCACATTAAAAAAATAAATAGACCAACACAATAAATAAAAAGCAAAAGGCCAATCAATAGCCAGCAGTGCAGCTTAACAGCCACTCCTGCAGAAACCTGTCTGAAAAGGTGCCGTACACTCACTATCTGCACGATCCACAGCTGCTCACTATTGATCTGTTGAACACAAAGAACATCTATTATCATATGCCAGTGTGAACCCAGCAATTTCTCCACCAAGTAGCCTGCAATGTACAGTTAGCAGGGTAGCAAGGGAGAACTATCTGCTGATGGTACCTGGGGCCCCACATTAATTCCCTTCTTCTCATCCCACAAAGCCAATATAAATGCTTCATTCCTAAACCCAGGCAACCAAGGTGTGCTCAGGACTTGCTTATATGCCTGGGTTGTCCTACATGTATCTCCAGAGCACTAATGTAACAACACTATCTGAGAATTGACGCAACTCCAAATAACTGTTGTAAACATTGTAAGTGGTTAAGAACATAGGAAAGGAGAGATGTGAGAGGCTCAAACTGATGTTCTCATGAAGTTCCTAGAAATGACAACATATGTAGCTATGCGGAAAAGATAAGGATTTTGTGCAATGTGGAAGAGAGAGAGAATCCACAGCAAGCTTCTAATGGGAGTAGCATTGTCAGACAATGTCACAAAGGACTCTCGATTCTCCTGACAGTATAAAAATGGAAGTATGCTAGAATTTCCCAGGCTCCTGATCTTGACTTGCAGTTCCAAAGAAAATGCAATACCCAAAAAAAAGGAGTCTCTGTAAGAACTGTATTTCAGAATGGAGGGGGAGGAGATTATTAGTTTTGAAGCTATTGATAGCTTCTGGATTCTAGGGGGTGGGGATCTGTTTTCTTTAACCTGATCCCCATGGAATGTCAGCCATACTCTAATGGATGGATCCACATCCAACCTATGAGTAAGGACATGGGTAGCACAAGCTGGACATAGTGAGCTATAACTTAATAGTGGGTGCAAAGTTAGGAGGGCTTGGGAATGAACCTGGGGGGACTTACTGGAAGCAACTGGAAGTGACTATGACCAAATGCATTGTACGCTTGCATTAAATTCTCAAAAAGATTAATGGAAATGATATCTTAAAAAGAGTTACTAAGTTTCCTAAGTTTCCTAGTATGTTACTATGTTTCGTTTCTTTTGTTGTTCTTCAACTATATCCCAAAACACAAGTGTTATCAGCTGGACCTCAGATGGTACCGACTGAGCAGTGATGGGTTTGCTACAGAGATGGGTTTGATATGTTCAGGAGAGCTAAAGATTGTCCTCAATGAATGTTACTTAGCAAACAACTATGTCTTTCTATAAATCCCTCATTGACTCAAAGCTGTTTCTGATAGTACAAAACAGCCCCCAAAGCTGACTTAAGAGAAGGAACTCCTCCTGGTTTTACCTTTACAGAAAGCAATGGAAGACCATATCTTAAACTGTGTGTAGTTGTTAGTAAAGCAATTATACTTGAGTTTCTAATCAGATGATTTCTTTTCTGTCCCACACAAGGGAGTCCCCCTTACACACAGTAATCAGCTCAGGAAAAAAAGTGTCACACTTTAATGATTATTGCATCTTTGTGAGATGGTATTTACACTACCACATTTATTAACTCACCATGCAGACACAAAGGATAGTGGAATAAAATGAAAACCACTGAGGGTTGTTGTATCATACCATGGATTAAAGTTTTAAACATACATTGTATTCCTGGAAGCAATATCTATGTGATAACACCTCATAATTGTAAAGCAAAAGTAGTTTTGAAAAATATGCAGTGCTCATTAGTGTTAGAACCAATGTTAGAATGAATGACCCCCAACACTAATACATATACTCTTCTTTAGTGCTTTAAAAGTCACTCGGATATTATCAACTAAGTACCTATTATGGAAAATATGAAACTGAGCCATTTCCCTGTTGATCAAGTTGCTTTTCTTGGATGTACAGAAATAAATCAGCATGTTTTCACTAATTAAAGATAGATAGATTATAGATAGATGATAAATAGATAGATAGATAGATAGATAGATAGATAGATAGATA
>LOEQ01004976.1:50613-83065 GCA_001685075.1 Bramus lutescens | reverse complement strand
AGAGAGAGAGAGAGAGAGAGAGAGAGAGAGAGAGAGAGGGTTTCCAAGGACAGGCCTAGCAAAATAAAAGTAACTTAAGATACTTAATAAATGTGCTGCCTAGTTTTATGTCAACTTGATACAAGCTAGAGTCCTCTGAGTGGAGGGAACCTTGATTGAGAAAAAATTCTCTAAGGCATTGCTTTAATTAGTGATTGACGTGGGAGCATCCAGCCCATTGTGGGTGGTGCCACCCTTGGGCTGGGGCCCCGGGTGCTATGAAAAAGCAGACTGAGCAAGCTATGAGAAGTAGCCCATGTGCAACACTCCTCAATGGCCTCTGCATCAGCTTCTGCATCCAAGTTCCTGTTCTGTTTGAGTTCCTCTCATGATTGCCTTCAATGATGAACTTTGATAAAGAAAAAAAAAGGAAGCAAAATAAACCCTTTCTTTCCCAAGTGGCTTTTTGTCATGGTTTTTTCATCACAGCTATTAGAAACCTTATCTAATATAATGACTATTGGGTAAATAGCATCAGAAATAATCAAAACAATACTATATGAAAACTCTCTACCATAAAGTCATTGAGAGACTTTCTGGCCATCTAGGTACTGAGTCTACCTAGGGACTGGACAAATAAAAATTAAAACATAAAATATAGTAGAAGAAGAAATATAACTTTCAAATCCAGTTTTAGCACTTACTAGTAATATAAATGTGGCCTATGTAAACTTAGTCTCTACATCTTTATGGCATAGATATGATTTATTCTACCTCATGTGGCAAGGATTAAGGGAAATAATATATAAAAAGCTTAAAATGGTAATAAGAGTATAGATCATGTGAAGGTAGGGATATCATTTGAAAGTCCGTAGCATTCCTGGTACCAAGTGACATCATCAGTTCTCCTGTTTGGTAAAACTGGGCTTTTTCTTCCCGCTTAAGAAGGGCACAAGGTTGGTGAGAGGTACGGAACTACAACATATGTAGGCAAGGGGTCATTTTAACACAATCCTCTGTGCTTGAGGGGCAAAAACAAGAACCACTACAGGATGCTCAGCTTGATTCCTGTCCCTCTTCATTATTTCCCATGAGGCAAACTATTTCTGAAAACTTGATTTCCTTTTAGTCAAGGGCTACACTTCATTACATAAAATACAATGGAGAATGTGATTCATCCCTTAGCTTTGAAGAAAATGAGGCAAATAATCAACTGTATTCCGTGTGAGAAAATTGGAAAATTAAAATGTCCTCTGCAAACTAAAAGTAAATGTCAATCTCTTCTAAAAATGACTTAATAGAGGACCATTGAGATGGCTCAGTGGGGGATAAAGGCACTAATGGACAAGGATGATGACACTTGATTTCTTCCCCAAGACCCACATGAGGGTAGGAGGAAACTTGCTGTCAAATGCTGCCTCTGAACTCCAGGTACATGTGCCCAGGTACATCCACCCACCCACATGAGCAAATAAAAAACACACACACACACACAACATAGTTTCAAAAGTTAAATTAAAAAGTGTAATGCCTTAATAGAATGTCAAATTTTTAAGGCATTCAAAGACCAAAATGTTGACCTTCTACAAATTAGCCAACATATAACCCTTGTCTAATCCTGAATGCCTCCCTTTCTTGCCTACTATCTTCACACAAGCTAACATTTTTAGAAAAGAAAACATTGAATTCTAAAAACAAGACCCATTAAGGAAAGCCACAGAGAGCAGAGGGGAGAAGTGAGTGTGTTGAACTGGCTGGCTGACTGATGTGCTGTGCTTTATTCTGACTGACTGATGCGCTGTGCTTTATTCTGACTGACTGATGCACTGTGCTTTATTCTGGCTGACTGATGTGCTGTGCTTTATTCTGACTGACTGATGCGCTGTGTTTTATTCTGGCTGACTGATGCACTGTGCTTTATTCTGGCTGACTGCTGCACTGTGCTTTATTCTGACTGACTGATGCACTGTGCTTTATTCTGACTGACTGATGCGCTGTGCTTTATTCTGGCTGACTGATGCGCTGTGCTTTATTCTGGCTGACTGATGCGCTGTGCTTTATTCTGGCTGACTGATGCGCTGTGCTTTATTCTGGCTGACTGATGTGCTGTGCTTTATTCTGGCTGACTGATGCGCTGTGCTTTATTCTG
Organism: Bramus lutescens; assembly: GCA_001685075.1. Taxonomy (NCBI): domain Eukaryota; kingdom Metazoa; phylum Chordata; class Mammalia; order Rodentia; family Cricetidae; genus Bramus; species Bramus lutescens. Next base: position 80,937 of record LOEQ01004976.1, on the reverse strand, counting down.
ACTGACTGATGTGCTGTGCTTTATTCTGTCTGACTGATGCACTGTGCCTTATTTTGGCTGACTGATGCATTGTGCTTTATTCTGCACAGTCTACGTCACCTGCCTTTTTCCCAACAGAGGAAACTTGCTTCTTTTGTGACTTTTCAGGTCCATTCTTACCTAAGATTTTAGAGAGACTCTTCTTCTCCTGTGATATTCCCCTTAAAAACCAAAAGAATGATGAATATGCTTCCATATGTTCCTTAAGAATAATCATGCTATCCAAGACACACTGACATCAAGACAATACCTCTGAGCCCAATGGCATCTCCCTTGCTCCACGGAGGACCCACAACCTCCCTGCATGCTCTTCAGAGTCTGGTGTGAATCAGGGATAGTCAGTGAGGTCCTTCTTTGCAATCTTTTGTCATAATGTGTCTCTGCTATCAACTAGAAAGACAGCACAGCAGGGAGAAATGGAGCAAACGGGAGAAAGACTTCCCCCTCATTCTACAGACTCAGAGAATCTTCTGGGAGGAAAACATCCCTTCCCTTGGCTAGTAGAGGAGCGGGGCCCAGGAACTTGTCCCTTCTCTCTGGAATGTGGAACTTCACTTCTCATTCTGCTCTCTGCCTCCTATTCCTGTCCTTTCATCCATTTCTACCCTGTTAAGAGGGGCAGGGAAATGTCAGTTCCCCTCTTCATCTTCGGACAAACCCTACCGCTAGCCAGCCATCCCAGCTCCACTCCCTGCCCCGGAACCGTCTTCCCATGCACTTTTCCTCAGTTCAGTTGAATTGTCTGCAGTTCCCTGCGCCACGCCAGCCTCAAATGAGCTTCCTCTAAATCCACCTGCAAAATACCTGCTATTGAGGCTCAGCTAAGCCTCTGCCTGAGACACTGTCCTGAAACACTCACCTTGGCCATTCTTAACCACACAGGCTAGTCAGTTTCTTTCACGCTCACATGACACCATGTATAGCGCCAGGATAACAGTTTTCATTCTGCAAGGTAATTACTGGCTGCTCGCCTGGCTTCTCTGATACGGAGGCAGCAGAACCCACACTCCGTGCTAGATGTGTGATACGTAGGGAGAGCTTCGGAACTCTTCCTGTTAAATCAAGCAGCACAACAATTTTGAACGTTTTAAAAAATTAAATAAATAAAACACAATCCAGCAACGCACTCGTCAGGAGACTCAAACTATTGATTATTAATCCAGACTACAAATGCCACTTCTCATAGCTCATTCTTAAATCTTCTTTAGAGTCCCTCTGTCTCTGCATTGCAAACTGCCTCATTTCTGTGTTATGTTTTTTACGCCCTTTGCACTTAGCGGTAATTAGTACTATCTATGCCCACAGTTTATCACTGAATATGTGAACCTATGAGTAATATCCACTAGCGTCAAGAAAATTAAAACTGGAAGTGAGTGTGTCCTCCAGTTAAGATGCCATAAAACATGGAAAGAATAAGATAATCCAAAATAATTATAAAGACAGTTCTTCAGACAAGCAAGAGACTTGGATTACAAAACAGCAAGTTTGTGGCACCATAGGTATAATTTAAAACTCAATTACTGACCATGTTTTTATAAAGGGGAATGCTAAGATATTTTGATGTGTTTTCTCCCCCAATATGTACATATTTGGTTGACAACTTATAATACCCAGAGGGTTCAACCCCTCCTTTATGTAAGTGTTAAAAACCATTTTACCCCCTTGGCATACTTTGTGTGTTGGAAGGTGAAATATTCCCCAATAGGTGCAGGTGTTTGGACCCTTGGCCCTGAGTTAGTGGCTGTTTTGGAAAGCTGAAGAATCTTTAGGAAGTGGATTATGACTGGAATAAATGGGTTATTGGGAGCAAGTTTAAGTTTCTTAACTTGTCCCCAAGTCTTGTCCGTTCTTTCCTTCCTGACTGGAGATGCGAGACCAGCCCCCCTAAAGCCCTCAAACTGAACAAAATTAAACTCCCCTTCCGGAAGTGCCTTTCATCAGGAATTTCATCAGCAATGAGAAAAGTTAACTAATACAGGTGGGTACCTCGAGATGATCTGCCACATATGGAGCCCCTAATGAAAATACCCTGAGATAGTGTCTAGAAATTCAGAATCATGTAGTTTACTGGAGAACAGTAAAATTGAGGCTAACATAGACCTTTTCCACTTAAGCTATTAAATCTGGTCCAAGGGAGTTTTAGCCACTCCAGACTATCTCACACTGTATGCTAAATCTTCCTCCTTCTGCTTCTCTGCTTGCAGAATAAAATGTCATGGTCCCTTTTTGATAAATGAGCATAATGCCTAAACCAACATTACCCAAAAGGGCCATCTGCTTTAAAACGGAGTGGTATTGCAAAGCATGTTGAAGTTCAAAGTATATGTTCTTTTCTTCTCACTAATTGTAATATATACACTAATATTCACTAATTGTAATTTATACCAGGACATATTTCAGTTTACTAAGAAGAGATAAAGAGGAAAGAACTGCATATAATTGAAAGGCATTATTAGTTATGTCCCTCAAGAGGTAGATGCTAGTGTGCCTACCCACTTGGTATATAACAAGGACGTCACAGCAAAGGAAATGATCCCAGAGATAAAACATCACTTTTTAAAACTACATTTGCCTTCACTACTTCTAACAATTTGGCCTGATTGCAGATTCTGCAGCAGCCATGGGAGACTTTGTGCCCTGCTTGCCTTAAGACATCTAAAATGCTCTGTTCCTCCCTTGCTATTCTGAGTCAAAGCAGCCTGACCCAAAAGGAATGACAAGTCATTACTGACTTTGCAAGGTGTCTCTTTGAATGACAGAAGCACCAGCTTCTGCCCGCAGATAATCACTAGCATCTCCCAGGCAGGCTTTTCTTTTGGCTTTCTGGAGGGTATTCAGGATAAAAGCAACAGATCCTCTTCTCCCTCAAGAGAGCTTTTTCTGCTTAGATCACACAATAGAAAACTAAAGTGTTCAACCAAAATCCCCAATAGGAAATATAAATCTCCGCAGTGTTTTAATGACATAATTATCCCCCACATGCCTAAAATACGTCTTTAAAATGAGTTGAGAAAAAAAATGATATGGGCCTTCATAAGGTCCAAGCACTTGAATGTCCCACTCTAGAAAATGACCTTCCTGACATAGAGAGTAATAAATTAAGAATTCAAGTGGCCTTTTCTTCCTTTTCAAAGTTCTTCTATCCATGCTGAATAAATGAAAATGAACCAGGCCCTCAATGACATATACTGAGAGAAGCACTAGTTATTTCCAGGATGAATCCAGTTGAGAAATAGTTGTAGTATAGAATGTTTCAAATCTCTTCAGTCATACTCAGAATGGAGTCATGTTTGTATCCCCATGACATTTCCTTTGTACAGTTATTTTCCATGTGTACTTTTTGGTTTTCTGTCACCCTTTTGGAAGAACACTGGCTTCAGCCCCCTCCCCAATAATGGCTGCTCTCTAAGAGGTGTGACAGCTAGAAGCCCTCTAATGTAACAATACCAAGGGTCACACAGGGCATCTTTCACTCCAAAGTGGTACAAGAGCCTTCTCTACCTTGCAGGTCAGCTTTGGTCAACGCAACTTTGTTAGCAAAAGAACAGAAAAAGCGAAAACAATAACCAGAGGTTAGTTAGAGTAGAGTCAACAAGGTAACATTACAGGAACAGAAATGCAATCTGCATAGCCAACATCACTCAGACAGACACTTGAAATGCTCTACAAGGTCACCAGAGACAGCACAGACAAGGGGATGCACAGACCAGAGCAGAGCAGGCCTCCTCCAGCCAAGTCAGCGGAGCTGGGGCAGGGAAACGGTGAACTTGACAAAGCACAAGCAATGGGCAAGGAGAGTCTTCCCACACATACACAGCCAACCCCAAGACATCCAGCCAAGAGAGAAAGGCAGTGTGTGGCCAGACTGAAAGACAAGTGTGCACATTCAAAGCCCACAAAAATACTTTGGAACATTAAGGAGTTGAGCACGGGAGTCTCTTGATTACCCCAATCCCTTACTCCCTTGAAGATGCCACCAAGGAATATGGCACCAGAGTTACGCATTTCTATCCAGGTGACCCACTAGGGACACCAGAGTGCTTAAGCTGTCAAATTTGTAGGAATATAACCAAATGTTTGTGGGCAAAAAAGGCACCAAATGCATGTCCTTTTTATTGATTCATGCTAGTTCCTGAAGGAAGCACATGGTGTTTTCTCCCAGATGTTTACCTTCTACAACTGTGGAACAGCACATCTGCTCAACATACCTTAGCCTCTACAGCTAAGCTGATCTCAACATAGGGAGAGGTATTTGCAAGCCAAGTGTTAATTTAGACATTACCGGAAAAAAAAAAAAATCCTCGACCCCAATGAGAGGTCAAAAGTCAGCTAGAATTTGGCTAGAAATCGGACTACTAAATCAGAATACTAGAGATTTAAAAGAATCAAATAAAATCAAAGCCTACTTCAAGATCATTTTTAAAAATAAAACCCCAAAATACCCCAAAAAAATAAAAAATACCAAATTCCTAAATTTTAAAATAATATCTAACTCTTTTCATTTCTTATATAAATTCTTTATAGAAAATAATGCATTTATTCCTTAGGGATCTTAAAAAAATTAAAATATCAATGCCACTGACTTTGGTAAGAACATGTTATACTTTAGTCTGCTTTAACCTACATATATGAAAACACAACATTTTTACCATATTAAGTAGATCCAGGTCAAGGCTTTTGGTAGTGACATTCCATCCCCAATTAGTTCCCTATTCTCTATGAAAAAATGACACCAAACTGCATGCTCTCTTTTCCATGTGTCCCCTGTACTTTATCCCCTAAGATAGTCTCAGGAGTCATTTGCTGTGTGCAAGAGTCATGACAATGGAATCTTTTGTAGTCTTTCAAAGGTTTCAGGCCCTTCATTTTTCTTTGTTGCTATCTTTCACAGCGTCATTTCCAAAAAAAAAAAAAATCCCCTAAAAAGGATCCCAGGATCTTCTCTGAGGCCTTATTCACAATGCTGCAAACCATCAATGATAGTAATTTATGCCTTAAGCTACTTTTTGGCCATTTTTCCTGGCCACTTAAGCTAATTATCTGAGTCATTTGTGTACAATAAACAAGGACCTTCCTCCCTCCCTTGGTACTCATCCTCCACTTCATCCCACCAAGTAGGGAAGTCTTAATGCTTGGTGGGCAACCATCGTAATTATCTCCATGGCAATAGAGTGCATGTGATTAGACCCACGGGCTTTGCCATAGATGGATGGGAGAGCCATCAAGTCTCAGCATCCGGCTTTGAACAATCATGGTACTTAGAGTAAGGCTGGAGGCCACCATAATGCATTCGGTGAAACACGGAAGCTGGTACTGGGCTGCAGGGCAGCCTAGGGACATGTCTCCCGAAGGGATGGGTCATTTCCTCCTGCTTCCGCTCTCACCCTTTCCCCTAAAGTTCTCCTGCGGAGAGCTCAAGCCTCCCTTCTTCTCTCTTTACATTTTGTAATCGCTAATTTCAACCTCTTTTTCTTCCAGTCCTACAGCTTCCTTTCCTCATCACTTGAAGTTTGGTAGTCTATAGAGCTGTGCTTTCCAATATAGTAACCAGAAACACAGGCAGCAAGAAAGCCTCAAGCGTGTTTTTGTGAACTTAGGTGCTGCTACAAATATAAAGTACACAAGCTTCTGAAGATTTAATGCAATCAAAAGGATATAAAATATCAATTAGCCACTTTATTACACACACTGAATTGCTAATATGTGGGCTATATTGGGTTAACTAAGATAAAATAGAAAGTGTAAACTAACTTCCTATCACTTCACACATTTTACAATCTAACCATTAGAAAATTTCAATTGCATGCATGACTTACACTACATTTCTTTCTTTTTATTTTTCTTGCATGTGTGTGGCATGAGTACATATACACGTGCTGCGTGTATGCAAGCACATGCACACAGGCCAGGAGGTGACATCAGTAATCTCTTCCAATGACTGCATGCCTTGTTTATTGAAGCAGTCTCTCCCCTGGACCCATACCTTGCTGACCCAGCTAATGTACCTAGTCAGATTGCTCCCAGGATCCCATCTCTGTCTTTTGTGCTCTGAGATTGTGGATGAGCTGCCCTAGGTACCCAGCATTTATATGGATGCCAGGGACCTGAGCTCTGCTCCTCATGCTTGAGCACCGTGTCCTTTACCTGCTGACACAGCTCCCCTGCCCCTTATACTACCTTTCAATTGGGCCATACAACCGGAGGGTTAAATGGAGTCTTCTTAACTTTTTAACCTGAATAGCATAATACATGATTTTAAAAATGCTATTTAAATAGCACCTTGTGTTTTTTTAAGAAGTGAGTTATTTCCATGTGTGTGTATACATGTGTGTGCATGCGAGTGCAGTGCCTATGATACAAGAAAAAGTGTTGGATCCTGGGATGAAGGGTAACAGGTGGTGGTGAGTCACCTTACCTGGGTGTTAGTAATGGGATCTGCATCCTGTGGAAGAACAGGATAGCTTTTAACTCCTTAGCCGTCTTTCTACTCCTGTCTTGTGCTTTTTAGTATGTAATTTCAGACTTTAATTTAACTTGTACCTTCTAGAAGAACTTCTAGAAGAAGTTCAGCTACTGTCATCCTGAACCTTCGAAAGTAAGATTCTTAATGTAATATCAAATACTTCATTTATCCTTGAATTGCCCTTAACATCTGAAAAACTCTGAATAGAACAGTTAATTCCAAAAAAAAATTGAGTTGAATGAAATTGGGCAGCATTTTCAGGAAAACACAAAATGGCTACTTCAAGTGCCTTTGATTCCTAACCTCTTGCCCATCACACACACACACACACACACACACACACACACACANACAGAGATCACACACACACATTTATGGCCATCAGAATTAAAAATGTATTCTTGGTTAAAGGAAAAATGATCATAGGGGTCACCCTTATGATACTAGTCCAACACAGACCAACGACTCAGGTAAAGGGAAACATCTTTTTTTTTTTTAAGCACAAATTAGCCTGAGAAGCACTTGCAAAATTCTGCTTTAAGGGAATGAGTTTACTCAAATGGAAGCTGCTTTAAAAGTAGTGTTCATGAACTTGAACACAGAAAATAAATGAACAGTTTTGACATGGGAATGAAAAATGAATGCAAGAAAACACAACACATTGCACAAAGGACCATAAGGCTCAGCCAGAGGAAAGAAAGCAGACTCCTTTGAATGTGGATGACCTGCATGCAATCTCTTCTCTGGCCAACTGAAGGCGGGAGTAAACCCAGAATGTGTTCACTGCTGCCCTCTACTGGCTGGAGATAAGTTGTTCTTACAGTCATCAACCGCTCTGGAAAGACTTGTTCTCATTGTCTACAGAAACAAGGCTGAACATGGTTTGTTGTGCAGCATGGGTAGACATGCAGTGCTATTATGTGTCTTGCATGAGATAATATTCAGGTACAATGATCCTTCGTTTATCCAGTACCCACTAGGTATCAGGCATTTTGTTTATTTCTGATTTAGCCAATTACTTTTGAATGTGCCTACTTTCGTCCCATTTCACAAAGAAAGAAAAGATAGATCTAGATGTTGAAGTTAATGACCAAATGTCAGCTGGACCTTAATCCAGGTCTTCCTAATATGGGAAGTGAGGCTGTACCTCTACAGCACACTGGACAATGACAAGCAGAGCCTGATCCAGTAAGTACTCAATAAATGTTTCCTTCCATCATCATGACGTTATGACATCATTTCTCTGTCTCCCAATGGATTTTTCACGAAGACTCCAGGTACTATTGCCCAACACAGGAAGCAGTTTTGTAAGTGGTGACACCAATCTGGACTCTTTACTTTGTCTTTTGCCATTATTAAAATAAATCTCCAGTACCCTTTCAGCCATTCTGAAAATAAAGGCACAAATTGGGAGAAGCCTGATGCCCATGACTGGGAAGGGACTTCACTGCTGAGTATAGAAACCTGGAAGGACATCTGCCACCAAACCTTCTTAGAACTCATGGTACATGCCTGGCATACTCAACCAGTGACAAGAGGACACCGATTAGGATGCACGGTTGGGTGGTGACTGGGAAGGACAAAGGAGGAGTGAACTGAGGAGAGAGGCACTGGCAGAGCAGCCAGGAGACTTGATGCTTGTGACAAGACTGTGCACTCAGAAGAAGAGCGGCTCTACCTTCACAGCCTCGCTCGATCTGCCCGCTCTTGTGGAGAGCATCGTTGATGAGATCAGGCAGGCGCCCGTTCAAGTCTACAGAGGCCAGACAGCCCTGAAATCCATCCCGGGAGGCCACAAGCTTCGGGAGGTTGCTGTACATGCCCTGAGCTAAGCCAGCCATGTAGAGATCACCTAGAAAAAAAAAAGTGCACAAAGTAAAAGAGACGGAGTAGAAAAAGGACGTGGCAGCCATGTCCACTGACGTGCAATCCCCCCTTAGACTATTCCTCCGATGATGATAACACAACATTGGGGTCGAGGGGTCAGCTAAAACAGCAATAACTGCAAGACTTTCTAAACTATTAACCCAAATATTTTTATAGGTCACTCAGTTTGCGTCCCGCATCTCAAAGTATGAATCACCATATCAACTGTAGGAAGATTTCTAATTACAAGAAGATTAACCACATTTTCAACTGAACAACCATATTGAGAAGTTTTTATGTGTTTGTTAGAAATAATATATTCAAAGTTGTACAGATATCCCATCAAGGGTCTAACAACCCATAACGAGAGTAATGACCTACTATTCTCCTTGTGGTAGATATACATCAATCTACAGTACTGAGTATGGCTGAGACATTGTTACCAATGTCATTCAGGAAGGAATGACTGAGCTTGCATCCGAGTCTTTGTCCCCTCTATTAAGGATCCTCCTACATTTTGACATAGTCTTGACTTATCACCTCATCTTTTAGACCCCCCAAACACATTCCTAACATTATCAGAGAGCATGAAATATTTTGAGACATGAATAAGTAGCTTTATGGTATAAATCAATACTTTTCCTATGCAAAATGTGTGGTACAAAAAATATGTTTGGAACCCCTAAAGTGGAGCTTCCCCACGGAAGCAACTTTTCTGTTGAGAGATGAGATACAAAATAAACCCTTTAGTCTGAGAATTACCTTTCAAATCCAGATTTTTGGCACCATTGATGACCTGAGTGACTACCTTGGTGTCGACTTTCAGGCTGTGGGTATTGCTGTTATCCCGAGTGATGACAACATTATGCCACTGGTTGTCATTCAGGGGGCGGTCACTGTTGCCTTTGATCACATTGGGACCATTGCCAAGATCAAACACATAGTGTATATACCTATGAGAGACAAAAAAAAAAGCACACAATCACTTCAGGTACCATTAAGTGGTTCAGTAGCAATCACACATACATCAAAATCAAGGGGCTTCAAATCTCCCATGCAGACCTGCCCTAACATAGCAATTAAATACACTGAAAATAATTGTCAATAATTATTAGATCATACTTCATTTCAATTCCATATTCACAGACTGATAAGAGTCTTCTTTTACTTTTTGGATTTTTTTAAGTCAAGACTTCACAATATAGTATAGGTTGGCCTAGAACTCACAATCTTCCTTTCAAATTCTGTGGGAATTATGGGCACATACCCATACCCAGCCCAAAAGTGTACTTCTTTAATCTTTCATAGGAATATCTAGATCTAAAAAGTGGTGCAGGTAGAGAGCCTACAAAACACAAGAGAACAATAATAACAAAAGTTAATCAAGATTGAGTAGTGTGTTTGTTTGTTTGTTTGAGGAAAGATCTATGTAATCCAGGTTGACCTCAAATATATCCCAGGTTGACCTCAAATTTGCTATCTAGCACACACCTGTTCTGACCTCAGTCAGGAGGTAAAGTAGAAACTCAATCCAAGTTATTCACCTGACTCGTGACCTCATTCAGCTGGTAAGAATACCATCTCACAGAGACAAGATCCTCTTATCTCTATCACACCACAGCTGGATTTACAGGTGTGTGCCATCACACCCACCCAATGTATGCTGTGCTGGGATTGAACCCAGGACCTTGTGCGTGGTAGACAAGCATTCAGGCAAGCTACGTCCCCAGTTTTGTCTTTGTTCTTATTTCACTACTTTCCAATATATTAAAGCAGAATGGGGGGGGGACAAAGAGTGGTTTAAATATTATAATGTTAACCTCTGCAATGTCCCTAAATTCAGGAAACTCAATTTCATGGTTTGGGGTAGTGGGGGATTGTATCAATGCTTTCCCCTTAAAATAAAAATTGTAATGCTATTAGTAGGGTTGTAAAATAACTAGGTTTCATTTCTTACTATGCATCTGCTGACTACAATTAGCAATACATGAAAGACCAGTATAATACACACCATAGCCACAAAACTATGGTAAATATGGTAAAACATAAATAAGCTTACCTTACAATAGCATCAATGGACAGCAAGTCATAGTCAAAAGATCTATGACATCAGCTTTGTAGAATTTCTTTAAATAATCTTGAGTCCCTGTCCTTTCCAGCCCTAGTCATTGTGTGGATCTTTATTACCAAGGAGGGTACTAGCGAGGGCATGGGTTTGGGAGTAAAAAAGACAGTTTTCTTCACAGCCATAATTTCAGTAAACATTGCCAGCATCAAGTAAGTGATTTCTCCTACTTACCCCTTGACCAACTCAACTGCAATGAAATCATTGCCATCGCCACTATTGAAAAGAATGAAGCCGTCAGCTGAAGTGGTCTTGAACTGGAAAAAGAGGTGCATGGAGGTATAGGCCTGGAGGGTGGCAAGGGTCAAGTAGCTGCTCTTGGTCTTGAAAGTGACAGGGTCAGCTATGATGTTCCTCAGCCCAAACCGAGCTTTCAGTTCACAGTAGTCAATGTCCCCATTTTTGCACAAATCAATGTAGAGCAAGCCATTGAACATGAGGCTCTGAAGATGGCCAATGAAACTGGAAGGGACCACAGAGATGTAACGCTTCTCCGTCATGATACCAGTCTCAATATTGTGGAACTCCAGGCGGGTGTGGTCTCCTACCATCGTACCTGTATAATCAGAAATGACGTAGCAATGGGGAAAATTACTCTGTTTTCTCACAGTGACATTCCTCTATCTTACAGAAGGAACGTGTTTCCAAGTTTCTGAGTTCTGTCCCAGAAAACAAAATACTCGTGATAATTTGTAGCACCTGGTCTGACCTCACTTAGGAAGTGAAGTAGTGGCTCAACCCAAGTTACTCTCCTGTCGTGTGACTTCAGTCAGCTGCTGAGAATGCTGGCTCAGAAAGAAAACCGTGAGTAAACGGAGAACCCAAGTGAAAGGGCATCACTATCCACTGTCTTCATTCAAGAAACAACTCAGGAAGCAGAGGCAGGGATCAGGGAGTAAAATGAACTGTTTTCTTCACAGCCGTAGTTTACGAGAGTTTGAGGCCAGCCTGGTGAACAGGGAGAGTTTCCAGAATAGCCAGGACTACACAGAGAAAAACAGTGTCTGGGAAAAAAAAGAAAGGAAGGAATGAAGGAAGGAATTATTTTTTCCCTGACCAACAATTTCTTATAGTAAGTCATTACGTGGTACTTACAAAACAACTAATTGTGGTTTCCTAAAACTAATATTTTCTGTTGCTGTCCAAAGCGACAGCTTGTACTTGAATCCTGCAGACGGGATAAAGTTGATCATAATCAGGTGGGGCTACAGAATTCATCTCTATAACCATAGACTTTGATCTAAAGAGTAAAACTGTGGTTCTTGAAGGCTAGAAGGTTGGAAGGTTTGTCTACATCCAATAATCTGAGCAACTGAGAACCAAACTTAGAGAGAGGAAAGGGAAGAGAGAAATGTTATAATTATGTTTTAATTTCAAAACTAAAAGCAAAAACAAAGGTTCAAAAGATAGGTGCTGAGACAAACTGTTCTTGGGGGTAAGAGTCTTATGAGGAGATTTGCTTCTCCCACAGACAACATGGCAGGGATCCCACGAGAATCTTCAGTTCTATCAGACAAAGTGGCCTTCTCCTATATTTGGCTCAGTCAAATTAAGCTGTTGTTTTACTATCAGATGTCTCACTGATAACTGACATTTGATGTCTACCTGTCTGACTTTTCTTTCACTCTCTACTGGCCCAGAATTTGAGTGTCAAAGAGGAAGGGTGGGCATATGTCTTCTTGGATAACTTAGCTGAAATCTAAGAGATCCAACCATGTCTGAGAGATTTATTCATCTCCTTGAATTTTAAATATAGATCCTGCTTCCTCAGACACAAGCTCAGAAGTGATTCAAAGATTTGCAAATGAGCACAGAAATCAGGGCTTACATTTGATGAGCCTCTTCATGGTGTTTTGACAACTAGTGTCAAATTGTTCTTTTAATATAAGCAAAAATAAAATAATCATGTTCGTTAAAGACATAAGTTGTAGTTAGAGCAAAAATCAAAATGTGACATAAATTTGTTAACAATTGAATGACTAGGAAAGGGAATTAGGACATGAAATTATTTAATATTGACAATTGTACTAGTCATGAAATGAACACAACCTAAAATTCTCACGTTTTTAAGCAGTGAAGCAATTGACAAAGCACCCAACTCTACTTGGCCCTATGTCTTCATAGTAGGTGTGGGGAGCAGTATAAAAAGCAGCAGGAAGGGGACCACAGACAGCCTGCATGGAGTTAGAGGAACTGCAGGGTGGTGATGTTACTATTTGCACCCTCACTCTCATCCTTCCACACAGAAACTTCAGAGTGAAACCCTTAAAAGCAAAGGCAACCCCGTGCGATCCAAAGAGTTCCCACAGGAATCAGAGAGGCAATTTTAAATTCAGCTGAGAGATTTCTGCAAAATTTGATCTGCAGGACTGAGGACTGAGAAAATTCTGCCTATCAGAAAAACCAGTTTCATAAAGCAGAATAAAAGTACAGAGGGTATTGGATGAGATTTTAAAAAAGATGCAGAGGAAAAAAATGGATAAGTAGGATAAGAAATGAGGAAGGGGCCGGGTGGTGGTGGCACATGCCTTTAATCCCAGCACTTGGGAGGCAGAGATAAGCAGATCTCTGTGAGTTCAAGACCAATCTGGTCAACAGAGTGAGTTCCAGGACAGCCAGAGCTACACAAAGAAACCATGTCTCAAAAAAAAAATAATTTAAAAAATAATAAAAAAAGAAAGAAGGAAAGAACAAAGGAAAGAAGGAGGGACAGAGGGAGGGACAGAGGGAGGAAGAGAGGGAGGAAGAGANAGGGAGGAGGAAGGGAGGGAGGGAAAAAGAAACACAGAAATTCAAGAACTTAGCCCAGAGCCACAGATTGATTGGGGGTCTAGGATGACTCAAGGGAAAGATCCACTACAAGTCTAGGGCAGTGGGGGATCTAGCAACTTAGGTCCCCAAATTAGGAAAAAATTGGTTCCTTTATTCACTAAAGAAACCCTCCCACTTGTTACACAGACTAAAACCAGACCAACAACACACCCCCAAAATACCGTATATTAATGCATCTGACAAAAATATTTTAAAAACCCTGCTTGACATTTGAAACTTCCACCAAACAAGTCGAATATGACAAAACAAGCCCATGTATGGTCTAACCCATACCAGTAACTGAGAACTCTGCAGGAGAGAACACTTTCTGAATTTTGGGTGTAGACCAACCTTTTTCTCATGTGATGATAGGTATATGCATACCTCAGAATGGCTGCTCTAGAATTCCAGAGGAAAGAAAAATAAATGACTCAGGTGAAAGATAATAAGGAGACATGAAGACTAACTATCTCTATATTCAAGGTCTTGTGCTAAGCTCCCAACTATGACATGTGCCACAATAAGCATTAAGTTATTGATGGCATCATTGTGTTTCCTTAGAGGTAAGGTCATTTAGTGTTCAGATGTGAAGCAGTTTGGTTGGGTCCCAACAGGTTGGCATGGTAGACCTTCAAACTGAATCCAGATGTGCACAACACACAGACCACTTCTTTATATGTATACTCTAATGTCTTTGAAGAAAATTCTGATGCATTTTCCATATCCTTGCCCAGAAAAAGCAGTAGATGGACTTGACCCGCTACCACTGCCATGTAGTAACTGTAATAGAGTCCAGTCTTCTACTGGGTACCATATGCCATTCCACCTAATTCAGGATAATTGGCCATCTTTCCTAAGGATGCCTTGTGGCCTTAGTCCTTAGTCACTTCCATAGTTCATCAGCAGGTGACAAGCCAGTCACATAGTACCCCTCAGAATGAAGACAAATATGAACCCCAGGGGAACTCTGGCCAGATCTGCAATTTCCCTTGATGCCAGAGCACATGGAGGATGGGTGTACAGGCTCTGGGGATATCTTTCTCGGGTTTGAACTCCAGATCCACAGATTCTTCACTTGGTTGCCTTAGGCAAGGTTCTTAACACTTTTATTCTTCCATTTCCCATTTGCGAAATGAGTATGCATTGGTCAGGATTAAGGGCATCAGCACAGAGTTTTAGAAAGTGTCTAGGACCATAACGATAGGCTACTAGATATTATTCTTTTCCTTTCTTTGAGTGTTTTAATCATTGTTCATTTACTTTACTAGGAAGTTCGTTTTACATATGGTACACTTGAATGCTCTGGGTATCTCATGGCCTACAGGGGAAGCTGAGTTCAGCAAGCTTCAGTGGTATGGTGGGGACACATGCAGTGGGCTCATACTCGAGGCATTAACTTGAAGGGAAGAATTTGGACAGCCATTTTTCTTTTCATATGATTCTGGACAACAGTACAAGTTCAAACAAATAATAACGACAATAATGATGGTTTTGATGATATTAATAATAACACTGGGAAATGTTGGGAGAAGGCACTAGGTCCTCTGTGACTTCCAAACATAGAAGAGTAGCTCAGAAAAGGAAGCTCTATAAAGTGTCAGTTAGGGACTTTATATTTTCTTCACAATTCTCCAGCCCCACTGGATCAAACATTTTTTCCAAGTTCTCAGCACTTTTGAAAAACATGTCCCATAAAAAGGCCTTATTCTAAAAAAATTCTGAAGCCAAATATGTTTAGGCAACTACTGCATATTCAGTTATTGGTGATTAGCAATGTGCACTAGCTCTTCAAAAACTCCTAATGAGCCTTGCAATAAGAAACTTCACTTTGTGACCTAACATTTCCTGTTCACACCTTATCAACGTTTTATTAACACGAGTAATAAATTGTTGTTGGGAGATTTTAAGAAAGGATGTTTTTATTCAGACTGTAGGTGGGTGAGAGAGAAGTCAGTTTGGGCCGGAGCAAGAAGTCCTGTGCCAAGTGTGCCGTCTGAGCACTTAGCTCGCTCTTCTGAGGAACACAAACCAAGTCAAGTGTTCTTTTAATTTGTCCTTGATAATAGAAATCTAGCCCCATCAATCAATCAAGCCTTATTAACTGTCAACTGAACTTACTGCTTTTCCCAGAATACAATTGTATGATAAAAAAAATGGAAAACACCAGGCTGGAGACTATTTCTATCTTGGCCTTTGGTGACAAATGAGCCTGGCTTATTGTATATGTCATTTGTATAGCCTAGTTAGAAATCTGGCACACTGGGGGACCTTAAACAGCGTGGGAAGGATTACTGAGTAAGCCAATAAGACACCACTTAGAACCATGTATATTTTAGAGTCACTGCCTGATTTTATGAATTCTCTAAATTAATATTATATCCCCAAACCTCTTTTCACTGTTTTAAAAAAAATCAACAATAAAAACACCAAGAAAACAAACACTTTCCACGCCCAGATTTCTTTCTAGTTTGCAGCTGCTGTCTTCCAGCAGCGCTGAAGTAGGGGGTATGGCTGAAAGTGAACGAATTCATTAATTTCAAATAAAATTACGGAATGGCTTGGACATGCTAAGGCTTAGCCCCACGCTCTAATTGTTAGCGCTAATAGAAAGCACAGTACATAATTGCCTTTATTCCAAAGGTTCTATATAAGAACAATGATCAAGGCAAGGGATTACTGTACCCTTAGTTCTGCAATTCTCAGGGCCCGTGTTTTGCGGTTTTCAAGGAAAATGAAAGGAACTCACTGCTGAGTGAGATTGGGGTGAGAGTGCCACCTAGTGGCAGCTATTTAAACATGCTGTAAACTGTATCCTGGGATTTAACCAGCCAAATCCTGAGGAATTAGTGCTGCTTGAAAGCACAGCATTTGCAGGCTACTGTCTGATCTCACAGTTCATAGGGACAGCTTGAATAATTAATGCAAATTGAGAATTGCTTCTAAACAACAAAGTCATTTTTTTCATCTCATTTTCTATATTCATTTCATACCATTAAGTTACCCTGAGGTCCCATAGGTTAGAAAGTCCTTCCAATGACTGAGCTGTGTCTTTGATAATTGGTGTGTCTCTGAGAGGAAAGAGACAGAGCGCCGGGGTCAGCATCCTGAGATATATTCCCCACCTCACCCTAGCCATTCATTATGCTTTGCCTGTGCTGGAAGAGAAATCCATTTTCTTTTGATGGATTGTGACGTGCAGTGAACTGCTTCCTTCTTCGGGATCACACAGATGTGGATCTGAAGCTTACTTTCACAGCTCTAACTTCCTCATTCCTCTTCAGTAAGATGACAATAGGGACATTTATTTTGAAAGAGTATGTTGAATTATTGAAGATTAAAGGAACAGATAATCATAAAACAGCTAGCATCACATCTAAAGCTGACTGGATATATGCTCTGTGTTTTTCTTCTATCTAAATTCTCTCTCTCTCTCTCTCTCTCTCTTCACACACACGCACGCATGCACACACCACACACACACACACATACACACACTACACTACAATTAAAGATTCTAGAAGTAGTGAAGCTTGGGCTCATATATCAAAATTAAATTTTAGAACCCACTGTTACAGAACATTTATGATGGAAAGGTCCCTAAAAAAAATCACAAAAGTTCAAGTTTAAAGATGGAGAAATGAAGAAAAGGAGATTCTGTATATTTATCCATAAAGCATAAAACAGTTTAGTGGCACTGACTGTTTTATACCCAAGGCTTCTGTCCTGCTCTTCAGAGAAGGCACTGGCGGCCACAGCTGAGGTTGCAGATTGAATTAGACAAGGGTCAGGAATAGTGAGTGGCTTCCCAAAGGTCCTGCAGGGAGTTAATGTCCAGGGATGATCAGGTGACACCAGAGTCCCATGTAACTGCCCTGTGCAGAATCAAGTTTAATTTTCTTCTAGGATGTGAATTCGGCACACTGTGTGCTTGGATACTCGTCTGGCAATGAACTCGGGATCATTGCCTGACTAATTAAAACGATCCATCAAATTCTGAGAGAGTCTGCCTTCATTAGCCACTCTTAATTTCCCCACCCCAGTTGGTTGCTTTCTCAACTGATTGACAATTATATTCCTACTCCCCTACACGGGAATGTCAAGACATATTCTTAACATTTTCAAATACCAGAGTTCCTTCCAATCTACTCAATTGGTTTAATAATAGGAAATGGGTAATTTTTGCGTACCTTTTATTTTCTACTATTCTAACATATTGCTGATGGATAGCATGCCAGCAGGAAGCACTTCCATATTGCCTGGGACTCTCAGTGTTCCCATACATACATACATACATACATACATACATACATACATACACACACACACATTGCCTTCCTAAACACAAAGCTGTTGTACAAAGGATTTGCCTGTTTGAGCCTCACTATATACCAGTTCCTCTCTCAACAATGCTGTGGGACAATGGTCTTGTACCCGGTAAATATTTGTCAGTTGCATTGGTTTACTAAAATGCTGATTGGCCAGTAGCCAAGTAGAAAGTATAGGCAGGGTGACAAGAATGGGAGAATTCTGGGAAGAGGAAAGGCTTAGTCTGCAGCTGTCACCCAGATGCAGAGGAAACAAGATGAGACTGCCTCACTGATAAACAGTACCAACCCACGTGGCTAACACAGACAAGAACTATGGGTTAATATGCCAAGAGTTAATAAGAAGCTTGAGCTAACAGGCCAACCAGTTTATAATTAATACAGGCCTCTGTGTGCTTCTTCGGGACTGAATGGCTGCGGGACCAGGCAGGACAGAAAATTCTGTCAACAGGTACTTAGTGAATAACAATTAAATAACTGAACAGCTAATTAAAACAAACATGTCCTGCACCTCCTACCACATGCTCTTCTAGTATTTATTACATTCTCTGTGACATTCCATATTTTTGGACTCTTCATTTCCTCCCATTAAAGAGCGATTTGTTTGCTGGTGCCGCTAGCAGACGTAGAGGGTGATGGTTCAGACATTTTAAATTATTAGTAACAGAGGCATCTATATAACTCTACACCTGTTCTCTGGGCATAGACTGCACACCAAAATGAGAGCCTAAGGAGAAGGATATTGCAGTAGTGGGCTAGCTATATACAAGCTGAAGAAAAGGATTGTGAAATACAGAGTAAAGGGAAATTCTTAGCCTTGTCTGTACTTGTCCGGAGAGAACACGATGTGTTACTTCCTTTAAAGAGAATAGAAACTTCCAAAAGGGGAATGGCAGGCAGACTAGACAATGAAAGCAGAGACAAAGGCCACCACAGTCACACTTACCCTCGGCCACGTCATCGTCCACTGTTAGCTTAAGGCTTTTTCCTCTCCGCACCACCCGGACAGTGTGCCACTCATTGTCATTGAGCTTCTGACCTGCATACAGGGTCTCAGGTCCTTTGCCTAAGGATGGCGGTAAGTGTCAAAAGTTAGAACCAGGTCTCAGAGTACTGCTCAGGGCATGAAGTTTGTCAAAGCCACACTGCTGCACATGACGCAGGACAGCCACGGATCCTACTGCTACTGTTCCCATGAAACCCTCTATATTAATCTCCGAAAGCAGGCATCTCAATGAAAACATGAATGACATTCATCCACACTGAAGGAAATAAGTATCCTCCTTCATGTACAGTTATAAGGTCTTAAAATACTAAATACACTTAAGATTTACAGTGATGGTTTTGGTAAGGTTAGATACCAAAAATTCATCATCATTTAATTTGTACTAGTCACTTGCTTCTTTAAGCTTAGTGCCAAAGTGTGGCTTTTACAAAATATTTACCAAATGTGTAAGAAATTACTCTTCAAATTCTATTACTTTAACTTGCCATTTCCACTAACCTACAGTCCTGTCAGAATTTAACAACCATAGCAACCAAAAAAAGTAAGCAGCACTAGAAATTGTATCTAGGTTTAAACACTGCAATCAATACCCCTGGGGTAATGCAAGGTGACCCAGGCTTTTCTCATTGTTCCTCATCCTCCAAAAACTAAAACAAACAAAACAAACAAACAAACAAAAAACTCAAAAGATCCAAAGAAGGAAATATCATAAATATCAATATTGAACATGTAATCTCAAAACAGTGTTTCACATAAAGAACCACTAGGTAAAGGAGTCAATTTAGTAGTCTCAAGAGAAGCCATGTTAAGACAGTCAAGATGAAATTCAAGTTGACCCTATGAAGGACCTGGGAAGCAAGGAATTGTGGTGTTTAACAGCAAAAGACTGCAAGACAGAGAAACACAAGGCATTGAGATGTTCCCTTTAGCAAGAGGAAAGAAACTAACTTCAGAATGTGTATCATCATGGACCCAAAATGAAAATCTGAAGACAAAGAACACGTCAGAGAAGCAGTGGACTTGGACCAAGCTTCTCCTTCTGAGTCACAGAGCTCATCCATGCAGAAGCTGATGGTTAAGCAATGCTGAATGAATCGGTCAATATATGCCACAGCTTTGTGCTTAAAATAATTTGAAATATATTAAAATATGTAAGAGAAAGCTATGATACTTTATTTTGGAAAGAAAATAAGCTCAGGCAGAAATCTTTGGGTAATTGTAAGTTGTACTTTTTAAATACTGAGTAATTAATATTCCTAGTTGAGCTGGCTTTAAGAGTTACAGAGGTTAAGTTTGGGAGATCTTCTCCCCTTGAAAAATAAAGGCTTTAGAGTGAAGAATTTTATTTTAGTTTCAGCGCAATCATATTTTTTTCCTTTGGAATTTATCCAACATCCAACATGCTACTCAAAGGAGTAAGACACTTTAACATCAGTGATGAAACTTGGGTTGATCCAGTGAGCCTCAAATCCCATACCAATGGCATGAAATAGCTTGATGACTCTTCAGAGAAAAATTTGCTAAGAAACAACTGTTACTTAATATCATATTTGCTTCTTAACATTATCTTGAATTCACGCAGTAAAATGGAATCCCCCTCTACATTTCAAATCACTAAATAGACCTGTTCATTATTTCCTTCAACTGAAGCCTCAGATGGACACAGTGTCCCCTTTCAGACCCCCCACTGAGGGCAGTGGGATAAAATGGATGACATCATATGGGTGCTTTTTATAAGAAGAGTGGACTTCTTAGAACAAACAAATCTGCCTTTGTGTTTTATGTTTTTATCCTCTCTATTCTACGTACAAATGCTTCACTAAGAGAGAACAAAGAGAAGACGGATGTGGGAGAAAAGTGGCTATGGAGGCAGAAGTGCTACAGGTACGGGCTATTTAAAACCTCTCCTCCAAGGGAACATCTGTTCTTTAGGCAATTTTTTTCAAATCAGTTAATTTTTAAGATTGGGGACAAGAGAAAAGAGAGAATGACAAGCACAAACATAGTCAGTTGAGGACACCGCTGCCTAAGCATCGTGTTAGCTACAGAAATGTAAACGAAGCTTTATTTTTGCCTCAAGTGTTTTCAATGAAGCCAGCATTTTACAGGTACAGCATTTAAAGGTATCCAGAAAATGTGTTTGGTGGCCAGATTCAAACACAAATATTCAACTGTCCATTCAACTTTAAAGCATTAGAATGTGATGTCCTATAACTAAAATTGTGGAAAGATTAGTGAAACTTTTTATGCCCCGCTATTTCCGGCATCACTAATTCTCATTATTAAGAGTGGGGGGAAAGATTTGCACCAATTTCATTAAACTAACAGGGAATCTTAGCCAATATTCACTTTCAAGTAGCAAACCGATAAACCTCAGCTAGCCTTTATAAAGCCCATCTTCTGGAAGTGAAGCGCTAATGGCATTTATTCTTAATCAAGCCAAAAGGCCAAGTCAGCATGCTAATGGAAAGTGATTCTTAAATTCAGCTGCAAATTTCAGCAAAGTGAGAGGGGGGTGTCAAGTTAACCTGTAACCCCCAAAGGAGACTGAGTTGGTAAGCAACGCAAGCTGATGCTAGCACAAGCAAAATGCTGAAACACAACGAACTTCGGCTTGCAAAGCCGAAAAGATCTAGTCCAGGGAGGATTCCCACCTCAACCCCCACCCACAAATTGGACAGAATCAGTCAAAAAGCCAGTGAAGCAGCAACAGTGGGTAATGAGTAGAGCTCTTTCTGGTAGGTAGAGGGTGCCCCCAAAAGGAAGAAGAAGGAAAAGGACATTGTTCACGTTTGAATTGAAAATGATACTACCAAGAACTAGCAACCTCAGACCCATAAATGTTCCAACGCTGTTGTCTCTTCAAAAACTAAGATGATTATGATCTGAAGTGGGGTACACATTGGATGTATGTGTTGGCATGTTTCCCTTCTTTCACGATGTATACAAGAACTATTGATCCCAAGAAATCCTACGATTCCTTTTAGGATGCTCAGACATGAGTGCTAGAGTTAAACAGAAGAATCCAATCCACCCTCATCAGCTGACTTCCCCAGATCACAATACTTATGATGAAGAGGAGAACCACCGAGGAAGAGTTCTGACATACAGAGTTTTCTAAGAGTAGAGAACTGAATTCTTCATGCCTGAGAAAGAAAAATTCTTTGACGATTGTTTGGCGTGGTAGCAACAGCATGTCCACTCCTTTTGGCCTTGTGACCATCTCACTTAGCACTGTCTCTTTGAGAGGAGGCTTTGCGCATTGGAACATGGACTAATTTTCTGATAAGCAGACGACAGAGAACAAGAAATAGCAGCTGAAAAACACCAGCCAGATTCCTTTCTTGAACCCAAGAGAAACCCCAGGTCATTAAGCAAGAAGAACTACTAATAAAATCAAAACAAAACATTATAATAAAAATCACTGTTGGTTGCTTGGAGGAAGATGACACTCAGATATCAAAAAAAAATTCTTCCCTCCCTGGAAGACCTGTACACAGTGAATTTTAGTTTAATCATTTTTAACCTAGTTAGGCTTTTTATAAAACAGACAATATTGTATGATTTTGCTATTTCCTCCAAGAACAATATAGCCATAGAAACTACAGGTTGCCCCCAGATACACATTTTTATTCATCTATTTCTATGACCTCACTAAATTAAGCTAAACCCATTGGTTTTGCTCATATGCAGGTGGTAGAGATTCCTTCCATCTGCCACAAAGGGCTATTTCCAAAAGTGGGAGGAGACGTTCAGGGACTTTTGATTGTGTGGAGGAAGGAAACGGGTGACCAACATGACCTTTCCTCCCCTAAATTTCTCTATTTATGAAAAAGAGAAAATGATACCTTGGTTTCCCTAGGAGCCACATTCCACGGGAGTCTAAAAGAAAGTCCTACAATCCACCAAAAAACCGCAAAACATTCTTTTAAAAAGGTATATATAATTCTATAAATACATGGTATGTGCAAATTATTGTGTTAGATAAAAACAAAACAAAGACATTGATGAAGAAAACACTTACCTTTATTTCATCAGCACCTAGCTGCGACAAGAACTCTACAGAGCCCAGAGCAACAGAGACTTTACTGCCCATCCTTCCCAGAGAAACAGATTATTTAGGAGTGAAGCAAAGGCAAAGAAAGGAACTTAAGGAGGAGAAAAAGGACAGGGAAGCATTTTTGTTTTCTGTCTAGAATATCAAAAAAAAAAAAAGAAACAGTTAAGGCAGTATCTGGTTTGCCTTTGTAAGTATAAACTCAGCAGATTTCCATAAGCTCACTTCTAAAGCATGCATTCTCCGAGGAAAACCATTGTAAACCAGATTACATGAAATTATTGTAGCAAATCAGCTCAATTCGATTATTTCATTTTCCCCAAAGTCCTCAAGCCTCGGGGACAACGGAGGAACTTTCCACAAGTATGGAATAGGTACAGCGTGCTCAGAGTAAGTCTTCTACGAGGTGTCAAGAAGACAAGTGACCCAACTCTATAGTCTGAGCACATGCACCATGGTGAAGATCCAGATTCTAGTAATAAATAAATAAATAAATAAATAAATAATAAAACTTTCCAGGGAGCCCAGCACGAGTAACATCTTCAGCAACAGACTGCCCACCCTCTTCTAAGGACTGTCCGTCAACCTCTGAGATACTTCGTGCGCTAATGGTACATAGCTACTCACCTGTGGCAGTGTTAGGGCACTGGCGACTACAAGGTTTAACAAATGGTAAATGAGGAACAGTGAGACCCTGTGATCAGTGTGATATTGAGATAAGCAAAATGGGAAAGTTCCTTCATGGGTTCTGTCATCTAGTTACGGGTGAGGAACCCTGAAGAGCCACAGACAAGTTAAGGAATATGACCTACATCTTGGGCCAGTTGAGTTCTCTATGTTTAGAGGGCATGAGGTCCTTGTGCTCACAGATAAGCCCTTGGGAAACCAGGAATGGTAGACAGGCAAGGATTTTTCTTAAAGGAAGATTATACACAACCTATTTTTCTGCCCAAAAGGCCGGGAATGGATATAGTTAGTAACCTAGTGGCCTGCACTATCGGTAGGGCTAGGCTACACTCAGTCCCCCAGGATGTCTTATTTATCCAGGATGCTTTCTCCCTAGACCTTTATCTTGAACATTGTTTCTCAGTCAATAGAAACCAGCTTTATGGGGGATGTCACATGTACTTTGCAATAGCCTAGGTAACCTCTGTGTTATCTGTATGGCCAGGCCACATTTGACTCCCACAGAACTTTATGGTTATCTCAGTCATTCTCTCTAGAACTTTATCTTCAGAATTTCTCTCAGTCAGTAGAATCCTTCTTCATGGAAGAGGTCATATTACACTTTGTAAAAAATTTCAATTTAAACATGTCTGAAGTGTTGTTGTACACATGGGATTGAACCAATTATCAACAGGAAACTTTTCTCCAAAATTGTGCTGCGCTTAAATGTGACTAAAATAAACTTCTGGGTATCAGACTCGAGAAGTCTGAACCAACATTAGCTACTGACTCGTGGTAAATAGGAGTTCCTTCTAGCTTCACACAGACTGATACTCTGCTGGCCCCAGTGTTTGCAGAGACTCTACATATGAGGAAATTAGAATGGGATAGAAGTAAGTCAAGCTGAAGTTGATACAATGTAATTGTAAATGAGAGGCAAAGACAAAGGAGTGGCTACTTCATAGAATGCTAAAGAAAAAAATCTCTACGTTTTGTTCTTGTCATGTGTATTCCTGTTCTAAATGAGAGGGTCACACAAGACTTCTCTGAGGAAATAGGCCATGAGGTGAGCATGTTGGAGGACCCGAAAGAGGGCCATTTTGGCTGAAACTGGCATACCAGAGGGAGAAGGAAGTGAAGAAGTTGGTGATGTGTGCAGAGGCCAGATGATATAAGACCATAGATGGCATATTATTCCATCTAAATATAGTTCCACTATATTTAATAGAACTATGTTTATTTATTCTATATATAATAAATAGAAAGCTTTGGAAGGTTAAGCAAGTGTATAATTAATATATTATTTCTTTTGTGTCTTTATATAATTCTGTAAGCGTGTGCTTGGATGCTCATCCCTATGTGCACATGGAGAGGTCAGAGGAGGCTATAATCTCAGGCTTTATTCCTTTGACACAGGATTGCTTACTGAATTTGGGGCTAGCCTGGCAGACAGTAAACTCTAGCAATATTACTATCCCACCCCCAAGCTGGAGTATGTGTCTGACTTTTTTTTTAATAGTCACAAACATGATGTTTGTTTTTCTTCAAGAAAATGATGAATAGGCTGTGTGGTGGTGATGCACACCTTTAGTCCCAGTGCTTGGGAGGCAGAGGCAGGAGGATCTCTGTGAGTTTGAGGCCAGCCTGGTCTACAAGAGCTAGTTCCAGGACAGGTTACAAAGCTATAAAGAAACCCTGTCTCAAAACAAAACAAACAAACAGAAAAGAAAATGATGAGTAGATATTTAAAAATCCTCACTTGGCAGATAAAATCAAACAAAAAAAAGAGAACATATTGGCCGATAGCAATGCCCAATATCAGTTTTCTTAAAGGATGTTGAGATGAAGGCAAAAGGGACTGAGTTCTGAAAGTCAGTTTAACACTGGCAAA
This sequence comes from Bramus lutescens, assembly GCA_001685075.1. Classification (NCBI taxonomy): domain Eukaryota; kingdom Metazoa; phylum Chordata; class Mammalia; order Rodentia; family Cricetidae; genus Bramus; species Bramus lutescens. The sequence goes on along the minus strand of LOEQ01004976.1, from coordinate 55,688 downwards.
CCTTTCAAACCTAACCCTAACCTTAGACATCTCCAGACTTTGGGTTCCTGATTTGTAAAATGGTGACTATATGTAACTGATAAGATACAACATCCTTGATACAAAAATTCCAAGGCATTCACGTTGAGGATAAAGAGGCTAAAAGTGCAAAGGATTTTATAATACAGTACTTTCAATATCAGAGCCATATGGTCTAATCTCTGATCTGAAGTTTGAGCGTTCATTGTAAAAACATCATTTCTCCATTTCTCCCTCATTTGCTTCTCCACATGCTTGAGAACATCAGTGCCTCACAACCGCCATGCTTACCTCTCAGGGACTTCTGTAGCGTCCACCATTGCCCTGCTCTTATCACACCTTGGCCCATGGAGGCAAGATTTGTAGGGCCAGTGATACCCTACGTCAGTGGTTCTCAACCTTCGCAATGCTACAGCCCCTTAATGCAGTTGCTTGTGTTGTGGAGACTCCCCCAAACACAAAATTATTTTTGTTGCTACTTCTTAAATGTAATATTGCTACTGACATGATAATGGTCTTATGTAACCTCCGTGAAAGGGTCATTTAACCCTAACCCTAACCCTAGACTCCTAGACTGAACTCTGATCATCTGAGTAGATGCAAGCTCAGCTAGAAAAGGAAAGTTTCCAGGAAAAATGAGACCATTTGACCTAACAGAAACAAGGGAGAATCTTGGTTCAAATATCTCACACCCAAGGAAATGTAGGTGCCTTAGTGCATCCCTAGAAACTCCCCATTCCTACAGAGGGATGGGAGATGGAGCTAGGAAACTGATTTCTGCTATTTTATTTTTCACAGTGCCAGTCACACTTGACTCCAGCTTCTGACAGCTTCCTGCTGTGAGTCTAATCAGTTCACTGATTGCCTGGCTTCCTTGGTATAGTTCTAGCTTGCATCTTAGGCTACCACTATCAGTGTTGTAAGATCATTAGGCTACTGACAGTTTCCTTCTCTCCTCCTGCTCTCCTTCCTGCCCTCCGTTTTGACTCCTCCAGCCACATCAGTGAGGCTCTCTAGCCCATTACCTCTTGCCACTAAGAGGAACAAAGCAAACGCTGCACCCGATTCCACACGATTTGCATATTGTGACCCGACCACGGGGTAAAATGAACTCTTAGGTCTCAACTCAGAGCATAGAGCCTCTCTATTTTGAAATGGAATGACCTAGGGAGATAGGTTTCCAAAGAAATAAGACTCCACAAAAGAGAAAGAATCTTGCTCCAAGTTTTCTGCCAACCTCTAGCATAATCATAAGCTGTAAATTTGCAGCATGCCCAGCAGTGGTGAGCTGAGGACCACTGGGTTCAACAGTCCTTGTGATAATCCCTCACCAGGAAGCCACTTTGCAAGGGATAAAGCAATTGGCTCAATGATAGGAAGAAGATCCCTTGGAAAACATTGTTTCAACTCTTGCTTATTTAAAAGTCTGCAAATTCACTAGAATGTTTCCCTCTGTAGTCCTGGTATGATTTATAGAATCTGGACACTTTTAATTACTTAATATGTTACAGTGCTCTAGGGTCTCACCATGGAATCTTCTTATTGGCAAATAAAGACGTAGGCTTGAAATATTTTTACCAGATTGTCCCTTAAAACCCTCCCCCATCACACCCCAATAACTTTTCAATTTACATTTATTTTCACATCAAGAGACCTTTTATCCTAAATGTCAAAATAAGAAAATATAAACAAGTGTGAATGAAAACATCTAGGAAATCATTAGCTCTGTCTTTGTGCATGTGTGCATGCATATGTTATATGGTGTGTGTTTGTGTGTGTATAGGAATATGAACACGTATACATCATGGCAAATATGTGGCACTGAGTTGACAACCTTGGGTATTGATGATCATCTTCCACATTGGTTGAAACAGGGTCTCTTATTCACCACTGTGGAAGACAGACCAGCTGGCCCACAAACTTCAGGACTTTCCTTATCTCCCTCCCATCTCCCTGTAAGCATGCTAAGTTCACAGATGTGCATACTAAAACACCTACATTTAGATGGATTCCGGATACCTGAACTGAGGTTATCATACTTATGTGCTCATCACTTTGAGCACTAGGCCATCTCCCTAGACATGAAATTTGTTTTAAATATGAATTAAATAAGGAAAACATGGATCTTACGGTATCTCCCTTGATTATTGTTTATAACTTTTCTATACTTTATCTCTCCTCTGTCTTACTAAATTCTTAAGCTAAGAGTGTTTACCTCCCCAGTAGTTCAGTTGTACTTTAGTTTTGCAAATTATCACACTGTCTCCTGTATTACAGTTTGGGTCTTCTTGTTTGTTTATTTTTGTACTTTAGGACTTTGGAATAAGATTGTGTTACCTTTGTCATCTCAAAACTAAGCATCTAACCTTGAACCTAAAAGCTGTTCCACATTGGAGGATGGGAAAGAGTGCTATGAAATGTGTCTTCTAAACAAGACGTGGCTGTTACCACATCACTTCATAGCAGCTGTGGTTACTTGCACAAGATCAAGCCAGTTGAAATTCCATCATGGTGTGTGCAGTTTGATTAGGTCAAGTGTTCTGTACCTGAGGGACATATCACCTTAGAGGAGTTTTGTAGGAAAACAAAACAAAACAAAACAAAACAAAAGTATTCCATCATGAACGGAGGTAGGCATCTTAGGCTCCACCCCTAGCTAAGAAGATACTGAAATGGATGATGCTGAAGAATGGAGGGTCCCCTTTCTCTGGGCACGTGGCCTGTACCCAGTAGATGGCTTCACACCAAGATACCCACAAGTGGCAATAACTGGATTCTAAGTTATCAAAAGAAATGAAGTTGGAAAAGAGATGGGGCATGCAAGATGAGAGGGAAGTGATGGGGGTCTATGTGATTAATATAGTGTATACATATATGAAATATAAAAGGTATTAATAACATACTATAAGGAAGAAGAAGAAAATGGACCTTGAAAGTATATAAGAAAACAAGCTCTACAACCTGCCTAGGTCACTCAGCAGATAAACCCTGAGTCTGTCTGTCTGCAACATCTCCTCCATCTGTTTGTACAGCTCTAGTGTTTTCTGAATAAGGAAGTTCATTTTTATTATAAAGATATAGTTGTTATTAATTAGAAAAGGGAAGTAAACATGTTCATGTTCAACCTGTCTTTTATCTGAAGGACCTAAAGCAGACAGATATGAAAACTCAGTGTTCATTAATTTATGTTAATTAATTAAAGTAAATTTTAATTATTTACATTAAAAAATATATAGTTGTAGTGTTTTAAAAAAACATTCCAAAACAGAGTTCAGTGGATACAGGGTTTTCAGATACCTTGCCATGTTTGTGAAATCTCCTTTCCAAGACAGGAACTATCAAATCAAAGGTAAGGATAGAAAAAGAAATTGCAACCTATCTTTTTGGGGTCATTAAAACTGTCTATTGACTCATGAGCTTAATGACATTAGCTGGTTACCCACTAGGAACACAAAGAATATTCACATGAAAAATGGTGTTATCACCTGGATACAACCCTTTACTCTCTTAAAATTTGACTTTCACAACTGGCTGAGTTCACAGTATTATCCCATTTAGGTAGGTCCTAGCTCACTCTAAGTGGTGGTATTTCTTTTTCTTTTTCTTTTCTTTTTTTTGAAATAAGATCTATATAGGTTTGAAAATATCAGAAATTGTAGGTCCTCTTCTCACTAGGAATATCACTTTATTAAACACTCTAAAATTAAATTCAAAAAGCAAGCACACAAACAAAAAATTAAAACCAAGCATCAACAAAATCATTTAAGACTATTTTAATTCAAATGTTGCCTCCGTCTAAGATCTCAAGGCAAATGAATCCCAGGGCAGCTCTGTGCCCATAGATAAAGCACACCCACAACTATCTTGAAAATATATGTCCATGTGCTCTTTGTTTTTTCAAACCATACAGTTAACCTCTGAATTGTAACTGCTTTTTCTATGACCCTGGAATTCCTGAATAAGATGGGATATCAAGCAGAAGGAAACCATTGCTCCCAAAAAGAGCAAAATCACCGCTTTCAACCCGGGATGAAAACAGAAGATGATTTAAATGGTAAATTCAGGAAGGGCATAGGGATAGAGATCAGAGGCACATTATACGTGTAAGTGCATATGAAAGACCTTTTACTCAATACACAGTCCCACAGGGGAAAAGTTCTGGAATTACTACATGGGCACTGTGGGCTAGTAGCAACCAGGATGATGAAAAGGATGCCACTACCCTCAAGGATCTCAAAATCCACTGGGGAAGTTTTGAAGGACACAATTATTCAGATTTAACATATACAGAGGAGTGACTGGGCTTTCAGTCAACCCAAATCCTGAGTTATCAACTGTCCTTTCCTCTCAGATTTCTCATGCAGGTTTTCATAGAATCTGTAAAGCATTGACCAAGACCTAAATATCCTATCATTTTCAACTCTTTTTAATATATATATTGCTTTTATGTTTGACTGTGTATGGCTTGCATGCCTAATACCAACAGAGGTCAGAAGAGGTCATCAGGTTCCCTGTAACTGGAGTTATAGTAAGTTCTAAGCCTCCTCCGTGCAGGTGCTCAGAATCAAACTGGGTCCTGCAGAAGAGCAGCCAGTGCTCTTAACTGCTAAACCAGTTATCCATCCTGTATTCTCAAAACTTAATAGTTCTGTTCTTGGGTAATATCCACTTTACTTGCTGGGCACTGGGATCTACACACATTTCTCAGTTGTTTGCACACATTAACTTATTGCTTGCATCAACTCCATAAGTGGGTATGGTTGATTGCACTGTTTTGCTTAATATTGTGCTCCCTTCCTATCAGCCCTTCTCTGAAAGATCCATCCTTCCTAAGGGATTACATTTCTTGTCTCATTATTTCAGATGTTCTAGATTATTTGTTTCAAACAGCTAAGCAAAGGAAAATGGCTTAGACCATTTGGATAGTTTAAGAGCCACCATTAGCTATTTTCCTTTTGTCACAAATTTAAGCTGTGACAGACTGGGACTGGGACTATTTCCCAGAATCTAGAAGAGAGAGAGAGAGAGAGAGAGAGAGAGAGAGAGAGAGAGAGAGA